>JAWPHD010008341.1:0-116355 GCA_037043455.1 Cyrtodaria siliqua | reverse complement strand
CTCTGAAAATCGAATAGTCGAGCTGACGCTGTTCTCCGACAGCTCTTGTTAAAAATTTTTTTTTCTCATTAGAAACCTTGTTCTTTTTTCTTTAATTTGGGAGCTTTAGTGTACCCTTGTTGGATCAGTTTTACATAGAGTAATAGGGAAGAACTAAAAAAACTTCGTCTATGAAACTACAAGAGACAAAGGTTAATTTTTTTTATTAATTATCCGACTTATGATCTACCAAGTTTCCTCAAATGGTGACCTTGGGCTCAAATTTGGCCCGGCCCCCAGTGTCACAGTTTTTTATATAGAAATATATAGGGAAAGACTTTAAAAATCTTTTTCTCTGAACTATAGGGGCTAAAGGTTTAATATTTTGTATTTATTATTGTTTAATATTTTGTATTTAATTATCAGCTTATGTTCCTACTAAAACAATGTTGAAATGGTGACCCTGAGTTCTAATTTGGCCCCGCCCACAGAGGTCACAGTTTATATAGACTCTTTATATAGGGAAAACTTAAAATCTTCTTCTCTGAAAACTACAAGAGTCAAAGGTTTAATAGTTTTTATTAACACTCAGCTTATGGTCCTCAATCAAGTTGTTTGAATGGTGACTCTGGGCCCTCCCCAGCAGGTCACATGTTTACATACATAGAGTTACATAGGGGAAACTTTTAAAAAAAATCTCTTTCCTCTGAAACTACAATAGCCAGAGGTTTAATATGTTGTAATTACCATCAGCTTGTGGGCCTCTACCAAGTTTGGTTCAAATGGTGACCCCTGGAGTCAAATTTGCCCTATTCAAGGGTAACAATGTTTTATATAGACTCGTATAGGGACAAACTAAAAAAATCTTTCTGAAATATAAGAGCCAACGGTTTATATTTTGTATTTTACACTCAGCTTATGGTCCCCTCTTACCAAGTTTAGTCAAATGGTGACCCTGTTGGTCAATTTTGCCCTGGCCCCGGAGGGTCACATGTGAAATTGGTTTGAGTGTTTATTGATTTGTTTTAAAGCCAGCCAAAAATTCATCTGTCCCACATATCTTGTAATTGAAGACAGTTTATATAAAACTAGTTTGATATTGCCATTATCTGACACACAATCCTTTTATCCCCCGCATGCCCCTACCACCAAACCCGATACAGGCCCTCTTTGGGCATCTTGTTTTTTTAATCATCGGCCTTGCATTTCCAATTATTTTATTATATCTCAGCATTGCCCATGTGCAATTATTATACTTGGACAGGCAAGTAGGTAACTAAGTTTTCAACATTAAAGCTATCCTTCCCACTCCCAAAAAAACAACCTATCTAGAAAAGCCTCTATTAAATAGTTCATCACCAAACACACAGGCATTCATCATTTCACATTTTGGAAACCAGGGCGTATCTCTCTTGTACATTAATTTAATTAATCAATATATTACTGAATATATGTGTGTATTCTTATTTAAATGTTAACGACGTGAAAAAGTTGTGCACATCCACCACAAATATTTGACCGTCATATATAACCTTACATGTGTTGAAAATGAGACGTAAAACACCATACTATTAAACAAAGAAACAAACTTATTTAAATGTGTCTCGTCAATAAACATTGATATGTCCTTGAATAACCATGAGCTCAGAACATAACAAACACTATTTCAAACAATTAATATAGAAGGCAACGGTTAATGTGTTTTAGGTTATATATACTATCATGAAAATGAAGTAAGTAGGGCAAATGGTTGGAACTTAACAAAATAAATAACCACCTCAGACAGAAATATGGACGAAGACCGGGCAACCGGTTGAGCGACACATTATTATATCCTGACAATTTTCGTTAGGTGTTATAAAATGAATAAAAGTGTTTTTTTTATTCGACTAGACCTTTGAACATAAAGGAACATTTGAGCTAAATGTTAATATTTACCCCTATAAGATAACGCGCCTAATTCTGAAGAATTTACCATGCGCGTCTACATGAAAAGTAGCACTAACTTCAACAAAAACACTCTCTTCGAATAATTGTAACATCATACAAACCAAATCAGACAAATTATATATTTTGGCATTCACAAAATTAGTTTTGAAGACATCATCCTAAAATGAACAAATTGAAAATACTATTGAACTGGTCCAACAAATGTATTTTGATGAAATTTAAGCAGTACAGTTTCTTATATAAGTTCTTACCGTATAAACCAGCTGATAACAATCATCAGATGTTCCACACGTAAACTCGATGTTGTCACTTGAAAGTCTCGTGCATTTGTGTAGACAGGCAGTGTACAGTGTTATGGAGAATAAGTTCGTAAAATCACGATAATTTGCCAATTATGGGTTTCCACATCTATAAACCATCATAATTTATGTCTGTCTACAAACTAGGTTTTTTGATATCTATGAACCCGATTTGCACTTTACCTACAGTGCTTATGCTCAATATAACTCATCTACGAAAATTTCCACTCAGCTTAATTTCTAACCTGATACCACCAACTCCCTATAGATAGAAAGCTGATTTGAGTATACAGGCTTGCCTACTGTGAAGCTACTGATTTCTAAAGATTGTGAGCTGCAGACATTTTGTGAGTTTTATAATATTGGTTTTCTGGAAGGAGTGTTTCAAACCAAGCATGTGCATAGCAATAAGGCAGTCAAGTGTGCCATAAGATTTTTAGAATCAAAATACTCACATTATTTGTCAAGACATTGATTTGTGGATTACAGTACTTTTTTTTGGATAGAATTTGGCAGTTTTGAGTGATGTGAGATTTCGATGAATATTGGAGGATCTTTGTCATTATTTTGTGTGATCCGTGTCATGAATTTCGTCTGTGTAAAGACGCTGTCGGCTTTTTTGATGACCGATATTGGTGACAAAGGATTGGTTTGAGAATAATAGTGGTCAAGTGACATAATGAAAGACGGATATATGGTGGGATATATGGTGGTTGTTGTCATTTGCATCTGTTTCAACCAAAACTGGATATATAGACTACCATATTTGTTTGTGATGTTTGTGGGACACTCAGTGACATAGTTAAAGTATTTGTGACAGTTTGACTGTCAGAATTCTAAGTATGGTTAGAGAATCAACACAGTCAAGTTTTATTATTTTGATATATGTTAAGTTCTATGGACTTTAGTTTGGAACACAGTCAAATTTCAGGTGACGTGGCCATATTAATAGACACATCTTACCTTTATACAACTGTAGCACAGTTTGTGTGTATACAGCCACAGCACAGTGTGTGTGAATCAACCATAGCCCAGTCTCTTGTGTATACAGCTGCAGCACAGTGTGTGTGAATACAACCATAGCCCGTCAGTCCTCTGTGTATACAGCACAGCACAGTGTGTGTAGAATACAACCATAGCCCAGTCTCTGTGTATACAGCTGCACACAGTGTGTGTGATACAACCATAGCCCAGTCTCTGTGTATACAGCTGCAGCACAGTGTGTGTGAATACAACCATAGCCCAGTCTCTGTGTATACAGGCCACAGCACAGTGTGTGTGAATACAACCATAGCCTAGTCTCTGTGTATACAGCTGCAGCACAGTGTGTGTGAATACAACATAGCCAGTCTCTGTGTATACAGCTGCAGCACAGTGTGTGTGAATACAACCATAGCCCAGTCTCTTGTGTATACAGCTGCAGCACAGTGTGTGTGAATACAACCATAGACCCTAGTCTCTGTGTATACAGCTGCAGCACAGTGTGTGTGAATACAACCATAGCCCAGTCTCTGTGTATACAGCTGCAGCCAGTGTGTGTGAATACAACCATAGCCAAGTCTCTGTGTATACAGCATGCAGGCACAGTGTGTGTGAAAACAACTGCAGCCCAGCCTGGGTGTAAGCAACAGCAGCCCAGTTTGTGTGTATACAACTGCAGGACAGTGTGTGGTGTGTGTGAAAACAACTGCAGTCCAGCCCGTGTGTAGACAACTGTAGCCCATTCTGTGTGTATACAACCGCAGGACAGTGTGTTTGTGTGAAAACAACCGCAGCCCAGTCTGGGTGTAAGCAACAGCATCCCAGTCTGTGTGTATACAACCGCAAGACAGTGTGTGTGTGAAACAACCGCAGCCCAGCCTGGGTGTAGACAACTGTAGCACAGTCTGTGTGTATACACCGCAGGACAGCTAGCGTGTGTGTGAAAATAACAGCAGCCCAGTCTGGGTGTAGGCAACTGTAGCACAGTCTGTGTGTATACAACCGCAGACAGTGTTTGTGTGAAAACAACTGCAGCCCAGTCTGTCTGAATACAACCAGAGCCCAATCTGGGTCTAGTCCAGTCTAAGTGTTAATAATGGAAGGGCATGATTCGAAATTGTCAAGTTGAATAAAGATGGATTAAAAATGCTGTACCCAGCCATCTGTCAATGGAACGGCGAGTAAACCAGTCGTACCAGGATGCGATATGTGGGGCCGTCGTAGCAGCAATGTGTTACATGAAAGTTAGACAGGAGTCACCATCGCCGTCATTATCTCGGGCTGTCATACGAGCAACACCGGTACTTAGATGCTTGCATTTTTTCAGTCTCGAATTTTTACAAATCAGAATTCAGTAGGGAATACTTTTAACATCATATGGATGCTTTGTACTTCATCAAAATTGAGTTATATGTCATCGGCATTACTTTATGTGTCTTTTACAGAGTGCTTACATTTCGAAAGATTGCCACTACTTCGTACATTATCTTTGAATTGTTTATTTCTTTTCCCTAGTCACTCATAACATGGGTATGTATGAGGTTTAATGTTGCTTTTAACAATTATCAGTGGTATCATAACAATATTGAGAAAGTAAAAGGGAAGTGTCACAACCCCCGACCCACACACACACTTAATTCTAGCCATGATTTAATTGTGTAATACACTGGTCCTCAGTAAGATGTCTATACCAGATAGTGCACATCTGTTGTTCTCAAAAACATTTAAACATGATGAATAGCCAGCCAAAGTGAAGTATGGATCTAAATTATATAATTATGTTTCTGTAAAATCAGACAACACATGTTGACATGCATAGGAATTGATTTTCAATGCGTTACTGAACGTTTACGGGTAATGCGTTCTAAATTCTTTCATGGTTAAATGAGGGATTTCTTCACTATCATGGTAATATCTCTTTTGTTTTTATGTCATTTTGTAATTAATCATATTGATTTTATGTCTTACATTGATGCACAGGAAACTTATCTGTGAAGTCGCTGTTATATTATTTATTGTTCATCGCAGTTTTGACCATCGTACACTTGTAAACTGTTGTTTAAATGGTGTTTTATGTCATTTTCAGCTTATGTTAAGCCTTATATGATGGTCGATTTTTTCGGAGACAGACCAGCCCTTTTTTCCCTGGGTAGAACCAGTACTGTATACCTCCCACCATCCGTAAGAATCGACCTGCAGCGGTGATCAGAGGCGAGAAAGTTTCAAACGCAGGTCTTTTAATTAAGAAATTACAAATACGTACCTGTATTTTATCGGTGAATAAAATACAGTTAGGAGTTCGGATGCGTAGTAATTAAATCATGAGTTCGTTAGCGCGAGTTATTTAATTACTCGCATCCGAACGACTAACTATTTTATTCACCGATAAATTATAGGTACATACTTATTATTCGATTCTAACACCACAATAACCCCATTATTATGTATTGTGTACATATGCTATTGTGGGGGCACTATATTATCTCAGAGGTCAAGGTAATCAGGCTGCTATGTTTACAGGCTGTACCATTGGGCGCCCCCGTATGTAAAGTTCTGCGCGGTACAGTATGTTTAAAACACTTGTAGTCACCTCATATAGATTGCACTGTATGATGTCAAACGTTCTCAGCTTGTTTAAGATGCTTATTATGTTATGTGTATTGATGCATATGATGGGTTTATAATGAGGGGTCAGGGGGATGGGGTGCAAGATTTGGCCTGGAATTGTACTTAAGGATTTATCCTCGTTGGCTGTATGAAGTAAGTGAGGAAGTGTCGATTCTTACAGATGGCGGGAGTTGTACAGTACTGGTTCTACCCAGGAAAGTGGGTGGTCTGCCTTGCCTCCACAAAAAATTGACCGTCATATATAACCTTTTATTACATATGTTGAAAATGACGTAGAACATCATACAAACAAACAAACAAAACGTTTGTGTGAGGGGCCATTTCTGCCAAACACTCCTTGCCAAATTAAATTGTTATGCCCCCGCCCTATAAAGGGCAGGTGGCGGCTCTTGTCTGTTGTCCATCCATTCGTACGCACATGACACTTTGTCTGTAATGATCCATCAGAATTGGAGGTAAATCAAGTGGTTGTATATGCTGAAGTTTGTCGTCTGAGCATGTTAAAGAATCAATTTGAAAGCAGAGCAGGTCAGACCAGGACTGTTCATATTTTCTCCACCTATAACCTAAATAATACGTTGATAAGCTATTCAGGAACATAAATTCAGTTCTTTTGCCAAGGTAAAAAATAATAATCTGAATAATGATGGTATTAGCCTGTATGTCCTATACATACCACAACCTGGCCTCGCCTAATGGCTCTTGTATTTTTATATATGGACTAATTTCCAAAAAACACAGAATTGGCTACATCAATGATATTTTGTATGCGACATATAATTGTGGGGCTGAAGTAAATCCATATCTACCATGTATAAACCTTTGGGCCCTTATAACTTATCATTAGTGCCTCAGTAATACTTTCTCACCTCTCACCCTAATGGGTTCAAAGCCCACTGGGAGATGACTTGGTCAAGGGAGAAAGTATCTTTAAGTTTAATATTTTATTGCAGATATGTTACAATACATCAATTCAACATCACAATATTCATAGCAACATATGCAAATGGATTGAACTGCAAGTTATTATAACATTCGTTCTCTCCATGAGAAAGTATCAATTCTTACGGATGGCGGGAGGTATACAGTACTGGTTCTACCACGAAAAATGGGGTGGTCAGCCACTACCACAAAAAAATCAACTGTCATAATTATATGGCCTAACATGTTCTAAAATATCTTAAAATACCATTCAAACAAAAGTTATGTCAGCTAGTCCTTGGGCTCTTTTATCTCGGCCTCTTCTGTTACTCATTACGTGGTCCGAGTATTAACTTTCATACCCCATCCAACCCCTTCTCCAAGAAGAGAAAAAGGGCTTTGCTGGGGTATGAAATAAAACCTTAATTTAGTTCAAACATTGTAAAATTAAAACATTTAATAGGTAATTTTAAACAGGTTATCGATTTTTTTCAGTAAAAAATGTTTTTTAAACATGTTTTATTGTCGAAATAACTTTTATAAAACCTGCTAATATAAGCTTTCACATCGTTTAATGGAATTAATGCTGGACCATGTAATGATTGCAAATGTCTACAAGGAGACAAAGCCACCAGGTCAGTAATTCAGATCTATTGGGCCTTCTTGTTTGCAAATATGTCTTTTAATATCGAAGCTTTTTGCTTTATAAATTAAATGTAAAAAGGTGTTTTATGTGATATTTTCTTTTTAATCTACCGCTCAGTTCAATTAATGACTGGCCTCATTAAAACATCTGGCTGATTTATACCAGCTGTTGCATGGTAAATTAATAGATTTATCATAATCAGTAAAAGCCCTCATTTGTAGAAGTTTGTTTTTAGCTCTACTGATCAGAGATCAGCAGAGCTTATGCCGTGGTGCGGTGTCCGTCCGTCCGTCCGTTAACTTTTTTTTTGTAGCGACTACTCCTCTGAAACTACTGAATGGATTTTCATGAAACTTTACAGAAATGTTGCCCATGAAGTCTAGTTGATCCTAGCAAAAATTCATGTAGATGTGAAATCCAAGATGGCCGCCAAATCTAAAAATAGGTTTTTAAAAAACAAGTTTGTAGCGACTACTTCTTGAAAACTCTAAGGGATATTGCTATGGGACTTTTTCTAAAATGATCAGCATGACATGATGTTGGTCCTTGTCGAAAATCGTTTTGATTCGACGTTAAACATGGCTGCAGCGGCCATCTTTGTTTACATAGAGTTATATAATGAAAACTTGTAGCGACTACTCCTCTGAAACTACTTGACGGATTTTCATGAAACTTCACAGGAATGTTGCTCTTGATGTCTAATTGATCCTAGCAAAATTTCAGGTCGGCCGGAAATTCAAGATGGCCGCCACGGCTAAAAAAAGATTTTTAAAAAATAAATTTGTAGCGACTACTTCTTGAAAACTATATGAGATATTGATATGGGACTTTTTCTAAAATGATCAGGATGACATGATGTTGGTCCTTGTCGAAAATCGTTTTGATTCGACGTTAAACATGGCTGCCAGTGGCCATCTTTTCTTTACATAGAGTTATATATTGAAAACTTGTAGCGACTACTCGTCTGAAACTACTTGACGGATTTACATGAAACTTCACAGGAATGTTGCTCTTGATGTCTAATTGATCCTAGCAAAATTTCAGATCGGCCAGAAATTCAAGATGGCCGCCACAGCTAAAAATAGATTTAAAAAAAATAAGTTTGTAGCGACTACTTCTTGAAAACTATAAGTGATATTGATATTGGACTTTTTCTAAAATTATCAGCATGACATGATGGTTATCCGAGTCGAACATTATTTTGATTCAATGTTAAACATGGCTGTCAGCGGCCATCTTTGTTTACATAGAGTTATATAATGAAAACTTGTAGCGACTACTCCTCTGAAACTGCTTGACGGATTTTCATGAAACTTCACAGGAATGTTGCTCTTGATGTCTTATTGATCCTAGCAAAATTTCAGGTCGGCCGGAAATTCAAGATGGCCGCCACTGCTAAAAATAGATTTCAAAAAACAAGTTTGTAGCGACTTCTTCCTGAAAACAAAATCAATCAGTAGAGCTTCAAGGTCATTGACCTCTTGTTTTAATTGAAATAGGTTAATTAAAATATTCAGTATGATTGTTTTATTAAACATCTTACAATATTTCTCAAATTTTAAAATCGTTCACTTTTTTCACCTAAGCATTCACTGAGGACAATTATGTGCGCACGTATTGCAGAAATATCACATGTATAACTGAATGAAATGAAATCACGTTTATTTGAAAAGTGTAATTTATAGTAAAGCATTTAAAAAATTGATTTACAATCAAAATGGTCATAAGTTGTTTCATAAAACAGGGCTCAGGTTATATATTATCCATACTAAAAATTGACCTATGACTGATCGGCTATATACAAGTATTATTCACAGCGCAGCGTTTACTGGGAAATATACTCCACAAAAAAAAAAAACTTCGGAAACTTTACCCATACATGTAGACACAATGAAAATATATTTTGTTTGGTCTTATATGTTTATACCTTTGTTAAAAGGCCTGCACTGTCATGAAAACAATTTTCCTTAAATCAAACTTGTACGCAAAGTTATTCCCCTTGTTTTGGTTTAAACAGCATTTCCGGTTTCTTTTAACAGTTTTGTTCTATTGAAATAAACAGAAGATAACCCCAACACCAAAAAGATGGAGAAAGTAAGCTGACCTGTTCAACCTATGCAAATAACAGCTTAAAATGCGGAAGTTTCTTTTTTTGTTCAGTATAGTAAAACTAGATATTCTGAATCAGTAGGTGGAGTGCGTGGTCCAGTGGTAGAGCACCAAACTCCAGATCGAGAGGTCGTGGGTTCGATCCTCGCCGCGGCCACATTATTTATCCTAGAGCAAGATAATTAATCCAAATTGCTTAGTACTGGTTCTACCCAGGAAGCCATCGAGAGTGATTAATCTAATTTGCAAGAACTTGTTTCGCAATCGATGTAAAATAAATATGTTTAAACTAATTAATAAGTGGAATTGTTTGTATGCACTTCGAGGCATATGCCGGCTGTCTCTGTCAGGTAATAGGTAAACAGGTGGGGTAATGTGAATCGAGTAGTAGTTTTCGGGATGTAGTTTTTCACAATGGTAATTTTTTAACATAATCCTTATGTTATATATTTACATAAAAATTATTTTTTAACACATATTGATTGAACTGATATTCTGAAAACGAAATTCTTATAAAGACTACTGAGCCATTAAATTGCTGGTATGATGTTTTCCGCAATCTCATTAAAATCGTATCCTAATTCCGCTATTGGATCTGACTGCAGTGTTGACTTGATCTTAAACTCTTCCTTAAGCATTGGGTCAACATTATTGACATGGTCCATTGAAATGCTTCACCTCTCACCGCTGCGGGTTTGAATCTCACTGGGAGCTCAACTTGTGAGAAAGTGTTGATTCTTATGGATGACGGGAGGTTCTACCCAGGAATGAGTGGGTGGTCTGCCTCCACCAAAAAAAATTTGACCATCATACATAGCCTAAAATATGCTGAAAAATGTCATTAAACACGAAACAAACAAACACATCTTTTAGCATTGGGTCAGCACTTAATATTACCTTGGTTTAAAAATTCTTGAAGTATTGAGCCAACAGTAGTCAATAATATTGAATATTGAAGTCTTCTTCAAGTATAGACATGGAGTTAAATGCTTCTATCAGTATTCAAGCTATAGCCATGGTGCTGAAGTCTTCTTATAACAGTTTGACATGGTGTTAATTAAGTGCTTCTTTCAACATTGATTCATCAGAAGGACATGGTGTCAAATGCCTTTTTCAGGATTGACTTGTTTTTCTTACAATAACCCTTATTGCTACTGTTGTTTATAGTGTAAACGGGTTATTCAGACTGAGAGCTGTATTATGCTGCAATATTTTCTTTAAAGGGACACGACAATCTTGAATTTTTTAAAAACTCTAGCGTGCCATTTGTTTTTCTACATATAAATTATTAGAACTGTTCAAAGCAAATTGTTTTTACATATTACTAATTATATCTTATATTGTACCAATAATATATTTAAAAAATTGGTAGAATAACGAAGACAATTGAAAATCTCATATATTTTTTTAATTTAATAATAAGCAGTTTTAAAGTAAAAATAATTCAGGATTAATGGGTCGAGGTTCTAATTTTAATGCTTCATATAAAACTCAGTATTGCAGTGTGCCCCTTTAACAGTTTAATTAACCAATCATTTACTCTCACTGTATGTTCTAATTAGTAAATATTCACCTGGCCTATCTGTACCTGTGATAGCATCTTACTGGCCTATCTGTACCTGTAATAGCATCTTACATCGGTCTGAAAACATACAGATATAAAATGCATTTTGGAACATGACCAACAATATTCGAAACGTTTCTTGGGCCAGAGTTTTTTATTTTTAGATTTACGGGAGAGCCTACCCTAAATTTTGCAAAACTGAAATAAAAATAAAAGTCGAAATTGTGAATTTTATTTTATTTTTTCCTCCTGTTCGATCTGCTACATCTTTTTTTTTAAAAAAAAGTTGTGCCTATCCTAAAACTCATTTTCACAATAACATAAAATTGCACACTTTTTTTTTGAAAATTTGGATTATGACTTAATATTTACTTTGTAAGGTCAGAAATCGAAGTATTAATTTAGTCTAATATACAAATTTAATGCATACCATTGAACACCACAATACCTATTTCGCTCTATTAGGCACTAAGTTCATAAACCTTTCTTGAGAATATTCTTAGTCTTGACCTATGTCAGGGAAAAATATGTCTATTATTCTTGCAAGTATGAAAGAGAAACATTCAATAATTTCCAGTTTATATATTACGTTTTGTTTCCATTTGAAGAGTGTTTAATAGCAAATTTGTGATAATTTCTGTAAAATACACACTCAAAAATATATTAATCTGACAGTCAATCGAACCAATTCTCAAGAGTGGAAGGTATTTTCAAGAACGGTTTGTCAATTTGAGATAACATCTAGGCAGTTTTAACATAAAGTGGATGTTGGTTACATTTATATGCAAAACAACTTGAAAAAAAATCAACATAAAAAATGAAGCAATCCGTTTAATATTAATGTTACGAGAAAAACTTATTTTATGAAAATATCGACTCTTCATTTTCCCCATTTTTAGCTCGACTGATCAGAGATCAGCAGAGCTTATGCCGTGGTGCGGCGTCCGTCCGTCCGTCTGTAAACTTTTATTTGTAGCGACTACTCCTCTGAAACTACTGGATGGATATTCATGAAACTATACAGAAATGTTGCCCTTCATATGAAGTCTAGTTGATCCTAGCAAAAATTCATGTTGATGTGAAATCCAAGATGGCCACCACGGCTAAAAATAGATTTTTTAAAATACAAGTTTGTAGCGACTACTTCTTGAAAACTATAAGTGATATTGATATGGGACTTTTTCTAAAATGATCAGCATGACATGATGTTGGTTCTTGTCAATAATCGTTTTGATTCGACGTTAAACATGGCTGCCAGTGGCCATCTTTGTTTACATAGAGTTATATAGTAAAGCTTGTAGCGACTACTCCTCTGAAACAACTTGACAGATGTTCATGAAACTTCACAGGAATGTTGCTCTTGATGTCTAGTTGATCCTAAAAAAAATTCAGACTGGCCGGATATTCAAAATGGCCGCCACGGCTAAAAATATATTTAAAATATAAATTTGTAGCGACTACTTCTTGAAAACTGTAAGTGATATTGATATGGGACATTTTCTAAATTGATCAGCATGACATGATGTTGATCCTAGCGGCCATCTTTGTTTACATAGATTTATTTAGTAAAAACTTGTAGCGACTACTCCTCTGAAACTACTCGACACTTTTTTATGAAACTTCACAGGAATGTTGCTCTTGATGTCTAATTGATCCCAGAATTTTTTTAGGTTGGCCGGAAATTCAAGATGGCCGCCATGGCTAAAAACAGATTTTTAAAAAAAAGTTTGTAGCGACTACTTCTTGAAAACTGTAAGTGATATTGTAATAGGACTTTTTCTGAAATGATCACCATGACAAGATTTTGATCCTTGTCGAAAATTATTTTGATTCGACATTAAACATGGCTGCCAGTGGCCATCTTTGTTTACCTAGAGTTATATAGTAAAAACTTCAACTTGTAGCGACTACACCTCTGAAACTACTTGACAGATTTTTATGAAACTTCACAGGAATGCTGACCTAGCTATCAAAATCTATCAGTAGAGCTTCAAGGTCATTGACCTCTTGTTATTTTTATTTTTATTTCCTCCTCCTACTGCATTGTTTTTCAAAATCTCACGTAAAACTAACTATAAAAAAACTCTGGCCTTATGTAATATTGCGTATCAAATCAATGTAAATCTATCGCATGGCTTCCATACACATATAAACATATGGCTGTAGACTGACTGATTCATTATGTTTTCACCTATATGTTTATATTGGTTAAAAGCTTGTTATATGCCCGTCTTGACGGGACGTATTATGTGATCACGCATGGCCACAACACCTCGTTCAAGTTTGATAACACTGTTATTGCTCAAGAAACCCCGGAGTGTCCGCTCCATAACTGGAGTAGTTTTAATCCAATCTTGATGAAACTTGGACAAAGTGTTAATGGCCACAATAGCTCAGTCAAGTTCGATAACAAAAGTTTTTATTCAAGAAACACTGGAGTTATGGCCCTTTGATTTTTGAAAATTGCTGATATTTCAGTTTCCGCTCAATAAATCTGACATTTATCCCGATCTTGATGAAACTTGGGGCATAGTCATGGTAAATTTGTACATGCCGATGATGTATGATTGGCGTATATTGTGTCAATTTGGCACTCTTTGTTTCTTCTTGAAGCCAGTTTGCTTGGGAATAAGGTTACAGTGAACTGTAGTTAGGTCCATAAGCTTGGGAATAAAGTTACAGTGAAATGTAGTTAGGTCTAATATATGCGCAGCTGTAGCAAGTAAATGAAAATAGCCACTTTTTATAAAAGATAATGCAGCATTTTAAAGTGTGTGTTTTTTTTATGAATATTTCACATAAATACTTGGTAGCTTTCATCCCGTTCATCCAAGATCACACACAACATCCTACAAAAAAGAAAAAATTAGACGTCAACAATTTAATGAGCAATAATGATATTTACGCTAGGTACGCTATATTCAACATATCATGCGATGCGTGCGCAGCGGCTCCGCCTTTCTGTTGTGACACACCGATTGCGTGCGCGGTATCTAAACTTGCTTGAAAAGTGAAGTTAGTTGTTTTGATAGCGTCTATAAAATATAGCTAAAGCTGCTCAGAACATTTAAACGAAATATTAACCAGAAATCCATTGATCTGCTTTTCATTACTTATTCACTGTTCCCCCACATTTAATGACATATTATCCCAAGATGACATGCTGGTTTAATTCCAAGCATTAATAGGTATTACATTGACACTTTATTGTTTATTTTACTCTCATGTTCAAGATTACACCATGTCGGAACTATTGCTGCCTGACCCTAAGGCCATAATAATTTTTTTATGAATAATAATCATAATGGAGCTGAGGGAAAAAAGTTTAGCAAGTTTTTGTTGCACCCTGGAAATAATACATTTTTGGTTGTAAAATCAAGAAACTACTGCCATAGACACAATCTTTTATTTAAACACACATCAATAACAGTCGAACATCTTAATGACGTAACGAATAAATGAACGTTTGGGTCAAGCCCTAAAAGTCCCAAAATGTCAGTATATCTTGTATACAGTATTATTTCATCTAAAAAACTTGCTAATTTTTTTTCCCCATATATGCATATACACGGTTAGTCTACTCGGTTACGACATGTGTGGACTTTTGACGATTTTTGATACAGACAATGTAATTTGGGATACAGAGTTTTGACAAAATGATATGCAGTTTTGGCAGAATTTGATGCCATACAGAAAAATAATAATAAAGAGCATGAGAAATGATTATTTTTATATTTCTGGTACATGTACAACATAAAAGTATTACTTTTTTGTAAGCAGAAACACAGTTGTTAAAGTATTTTCTATCAACATGATCAACAGAGGATTTTTCTTGGGAACTCGGTTATAATGGAAAAAAACTATTTCAAAAAGTAGTCATACTTACTAAAATATATCGGAAAAGTCATGCGACCAAAATGTTAAACTAACAACAGATTTGATCAGCGTAATATGCAAAAATGTCCCTCCGTTACGGCTTCTTGTTTGTAAATATAAGGCCAAACAAAAAAGGTATGTGTGGTTCAGGTAACCCGACCAACCCTATTTTAAGGGACCGACCCTAAAACTTTTTATGCAAAAATTAAAAAAAAAAAAAAAAGCCTACCTACCTACCCTGTATTTTTTTGCCAGTGTTACCTGAACCACACATATTTTTTTGTTTGGCCTAAATGTTACGGACACATTCTGATTATTATTCCCAACATTTTAAAATAAATCTCGCATTACGGTTAAATGTAAGGGCAGTTATGCATCATTTAGTCTTGCGTTTTGTGTCATGATAATATTAGTTCCCACACACCACCACTACTCATACACAGTTCTACCGGAGGGGAATATGAATATATGTTTGCCAGATGTCTGTCCTTTTGTCATTCCGTCCGACCAAGTCCTGTACAGTCGTGCTTCATATCATTCCTTATGTCATTCAGTCCGACCTTGTCTTCTCCAAGCTGTAATTTACTTATCTATCACACGCTATTCCAATAATATTATGCACAAATGTTCACCATGTCTAGTGTTGTACTCATATAGAGCTATATCTGTGTATGAAGTTGAAGAATGTACTTAGAAACAGAGCAAATACAGAATTCTTAACCAAAATATCTGAAGTTTTAAAAAGTAGACAGCCTCTGCCATGATGACAATTTTTGAGTCGGAAGATTTGATATACATGTAGATGTGCATGTGCATGTGCAGTGCTGTCGGTGACGAAAAAACGGAGCTACTTATATTAATATAGCATAAATATTATTGGTGCATGATCAATAATAACTAGTAATAAGCAAACTCAGTTAAAAACTTCTGTGAACTATTCGACTATTTATTATTATTATGACTTGTTAATATGGGAGTTTTATGTATAATAACTCAACACTGCATCAAGATTGCCCCATGTCTCTTTAAACTGAATTACTGAGGATTAAACTGAAGGTTAAATTCTGTCATGGATACAAAAAAATAGTTGCTAAGCCCGTTAAAAGGTTTTAATACATAAACTTTGTCTTGTCTAGTCCTCCTGAATTCCAGGCAGGATTTCAACGATGATCAGTACCAAGCCTAATTATGCATGTCATTGCCGTATTTCGGTTTAAATATTTTTGGCAGAGTTGTGGCCCTTTAAAGGTTTTAATACACACATTTTGTCCAGACTAGTTCTCCTGAACCTCTGGCCAGATTTCAGTGAAACATTGTAGGGATGATCAGTACCAGGCTTAGTTGTGCATATCATCGCAGTGTTCCGGTTGAATAATTTTGCAGAGTTATATATAGCCCTATAGGTTTTGATACACAAACTTTATCCAAACTAGTCTCTTCTGAACTCCTGGCCAAATTTCAATGAATTTTGGTGGGGATGATGTGTACCAAGCCTAGTTGTGCATATCATCACCATGTTCTGGTTGAATGATTTTTGGCAGAGTTATGGCCCTTTAAAGGTTTTAATTGCACTAACTTTGTACAGGCTAGTTCTCCTGAACACCTGGCTGGATTTTAACGGAACTTGGCAAGGATGATCAGTACGGAGCCTAGTTGTGCATATTGTTGTCGTGTTCCCCATCAGAGATTACATATAGCCAGTAGAGCGATACAGGCCCTCTTGGGCCTCTTGTTTATTCTTTCAGTAAAACAGATTTTACTGTATATAATTACAGAATTAATTGCCATTTCCACATTCAGCTGAATTCAAAATTATGGTTGTTGGTATTTCTACTTTTAGTTGAACACAGAATGGACACAGATAGAAGTTATTGACCTTATAAACGATGGCACAGGACTGGGGTTTGGCATCATTGGAGGGCGGAGCACTGGCGTAGTTGTCAAGACGATTCTACCGGGAGGAGTTGCTGACGTGGTACGTACAATTAAGATTGCTGTGTGTCTCTTTAAAACTTATAAATTCTGGACTAACTTTGTCCATTGCCTCTTCCGGCAGTCCTTGTTCACATCATCAGATGATTACGGGATGAATGATTACATTGTATAAAGGTTCTGATGCACACAAAATAACTCGTTTCCCACACCATCTATATGTCTTCTGCATCACATGGTCTGACATCCAGCTCTTCCATCTTAAATGAAATATTGGATAGTAAAACTGTCAGGCAATTGAAACTGATAAATAATGCCACTGATAAATAATGCCACATTCAGCTGCCCAATCCAAAAATTGTCAAAACTTTCTTCCAAATTGATTGAGTGTCTCTGTGGCCGAGGGATTTATGACATTGCTTTGTAAACCTTCTCACCGCTGTGGGTTTGAATCCCACTGGGAGCTCGACTTGTGAGAAAGTGTCTATTCTTACAGGATGTCGGGAGGTGTACAGTTATGGTTCTACCCAGGAAAGGTGGTGGTCTGCCTGTACCACAAAAAAAAAAAGCGACCGTCATATATAACCTTACGTGTTGAAAATGACGTAAAACATCATACAAACAAACAAATTCTTACAAATTGATCAAATTATCTTGGTCAGCTGAAAATAGAGGTGGGGGGAAATGTACTCATTTGCCAATCCAATAGCATAGTTAAAGTCATTTCACATGTTATGACTGTGATCCTTCATAAAAAGCACAGCTAATGGGTATTTCTTTTTTATTTGAGCTGGCAGTCTGAAATAATGGAACTAATATCCTATTACATATTCTAACATATAGTCTTTTCCATTACTATATTTCTATCTAGAACAGGGATCTGTCTTAAAGAAATAAACCTGACAAATAATGGCAAAATTACACTACAAAAACATCAACACTTTATCTAGGTGTTCAGGTCATATAATAATATACACATGCCCATAAAACGTAAAGGTTTATTCACAGGTACTTAAAATACCCGTGGCTGAATATGAGTAAAATGATTGAATGATTGAATTGGGTTTAAGGCGCACCAACACATGAAAAGGTTATATGGCGCCTAACAGGCATGAACATGCCAGGCTCATCTTCCATGTACATCGAGATAAAATATGGAAAATGGGCCTAGAACCTTCTCACCCTGAACCGCAGAGTTGCTGCAAATTCTATCGTAGAAACTCCATTTACACTGGAGCCACGTTTATTGTTTTTCTGCCACTGCTCTTTTGATGCGAGCGAGATGGCACCTGAAACAATGCAGGGATCATGATGAAGACCTTTAATGATCATGAACAAAAAATGATAAAATGAACATGAATTTGGGGGGATTCTACCCCTCTGCCTAACCCTCCAAAGGGATCTGCAGTGGCCCTATTCTTTGCCCCGTGACCAAACGGAGGCCCCCGGGAACCACACGGGGCTAAATGAATGCTTGTTAAAGCCATTTATATTGTGTCTTTAGAGTTCAGATTCTCAAATTATGTAAGTTATATTTATACATCGTCGTCAGTAGGTTTAGAAACACTGTATATCTGTTGTAAAATGTGGCAGTTAATGGCGGGATAGGGACTTGAAACCTATTAAACATGCAATAAATGGAAAGAATTAACTCCTGTTTATGTGGAATAGTTATTAAAACATGCAATATAAACTATAAACAATAATGCCTGTTTATGTGGAGTAGATTCATTTCAGGTATTTTATCTTTCATTGAACTTCCGGTACTAGTTCACTGAACTTATTAGAAGGAGTAACCTGGTGCATAGGTAACCTGTAATAAGTGATATATCACCCACCCAGACATCAGGTGCATGTCCCATGTCAGTGGAGGGGTAACCTGGTGCATACTTGACATATAATAAGTGATATATCACCCACCCAGACATCAGGTGCATGTCCCATGTCAGTGGAGGGGTAACCTGGTGCATACTTGACATATAATAAGTGATATATCACCCACCCAGACATCAGGTGCATGTCCCATGTCAGTGGAGGGGTAACCTGGTGCATACTTGACATATAATAAGTGATATATCACCCACCCAGACATCAGGTGCATATCCCATGTCAGTGGAGGGGTAACCTGGTACATACTTGACATATAATAAGTGATATATCACCCACCCAGACATCAGGTGCATGTCCAATGTCAGTGGAGGGGTAACCTGGTGCATACTTGACATATAATAAGTGATAAAACATCCTCCCGGACATCAGGTGCATATCCAATGTCAGTGGAGTAACCTGGGCCCTGTTTTATTAAACATCTTACAATAAGTCTTTAATTTTAATATCGTTCACTTTTTTCACCTAAGCATTCAATGTAGACAAGTATGTGTGCACGTAGTGCAGAAATATCACATGTATAAGAAAATGAATGAAATCACCTTTATTTGAAAAGTGTAATTTATTGTGAAGTATTTCAAAATGGTCAAAATTGTTTCATATGGTGCTTACTTGGCATATAATAAGTGATATGTCACCCACCAGTATATAAGGTGCATATCCCATATCAGTGGTGCATCCTTGACATATAATAAGTGATATATCACCCAGCCAGACATCAGGTGCATATCCCATGTCAGTGGATGAGTAACCTGAGCATACTTGCAATATGTAATATATCACCCCTCCAGACTGACATCCAGTGCATATCCCATGTCAGTGGAGCACTACCAGCAAATTCCTCTGTATTGTAAAGAAGAGATGCAGCCTGTTGCAATTATATGAGATGGGAGATACTAACCAGCATTCTTCAGTGGTTAGACACATGATTATGACATAACTTTGATTATATTGTAAACAAGTTGTGTCAGCAAGTTCAGTGTCTGGGAGTACTTTTGGTGTTCATGAAGTCTTGCTTGAAGCTATTGACAGAGTGTATTAAAGCGGTTATCATGTTCTGATTGGTGATGTTATAAGTTGAAGTTGCTTTTATCCTTATATCCTTTGTGGGTCAGATTTCATTTAGACTGTAATTGACCTTAGGCCAAAAAAAACAAAAAACCTTTGTTTCAGGTGGCCCGACCGACCCTATTTTTAAGAGGCTGACCCTCAAACTTTTTATAAAAAAAAAAGATAGAAAAATTGAATTCGTTCTGAACAATGATTTATCACAATATATCGAGGTAAACTGACATCACAGAGCAACTTTCAGTTGTATCATCAACTTGTATGGGTTTATGAGATAAATACATGTAGAATCTCACAATATCTTGATCCAAAAAAAAAAAAAAAAAATGACTACCGACCTACCATATTTTTAGCTCTACTGATCAGAGATCATCAGAGCTTATGCCGTGGTGCGGCGTCCGGCGTCCGTCTGTCCGTAAACTTTTTTTGTAGCGACTACTCCTCTGAAACTACTGAATGGATTTTTATGAAACTTTACAGAAAGTTGGAATTCCCGATCTTTTGCATGCATATCATTGACATTTTGTGCGTTGTCGCCAATTACTAACTTTTTGCATGTTTTTTTTACACAATGGGTAGAACCAGTACTGTATACCTCCTGCCATCCATGACAGGGTACGAAAATTCCACTCATCCGCTCCCTATGACGAGTGCTCATTGATGCAGGACGAGTAAAAATTCAGATAAATTCTTTAACAATTTATCAATTTGGCCATTCAGATATTGTGTAGGACGAGTAACTCAGAAACAAATTTTCTTGCCCTGCATGAGAATCCACACTTTCTCCCATTTCTGCTCATGTGAGATAGGCATCGGGTGAGACATGGATACTCATGATGGATTCTTATATTCTCACTTACAAGTTGAGCTCCCAGTAAGATTCGAACCTGCGGCGGTGAGAGTTGAGAAGGTTAAGACGTCGTTAACCCCTCAACCACGGTTGTGCTCCACTATGTTGTAAGAGCCATGTTAGCCAGTAGAGTGCCCTCACGTTCTTTAAAGCCTCTTCTTTTTTACCAACACTGCATGTGTAATAATGATTGAATTATATAAAAATATACCCAACTTCTATTACACTAGGTGGAATCAAGAACAAACATGTTTCTGGGTGGAATAAGTGCAAAGAAATTTCTGGATGGAGATGCTCTTGTCTGAATCAGTTGCTGTGTAGTCCATTGCCCTTTGTATCTATAAATCTCTAAATGTCACAGATGATGCTCAAGCCAATTATAAACTATCTAATGCTTTTAATTTAAAATCAATATTATAAGAATCTTTTATGGGTTAGTCATCCGGTAAAGATCGGGAATTCCAACCCTCGGTAAAATATATTGAGGGTTGGAATTCCCGATCTTTAGCTTGCATACCAATGACATTTGGTGCGTTGTCGCCAATTACTAACTTTTTGCATGTTTTTTTTACACAATGACATCATGCAACTTCTGACGTTATGGACGTCACCCATGTAAAATGCGGATAATCTATCCGGTATGCAAGAATATAAGACTCTTTCATGGGTATCCGGTGAAGATAAAAAATTCCAACGTGAGGTATATGTATTTTATCGGAACCGAGGCTCTGCTGAGGTTCCGATTAAAACACTTATACCAAGGGTTGGAATTCCCTATCTGAACTGAATACCCATGATAGATTCTTTTTCTTGCATACCAGAGACATGTTGTGCGTTGATGCCGCCAGCTACTAACGTTTTGCATGTTTTCCTGAATACCGGATGTTGGTGAATACCGGAAAGCTGCTTAGGTAATCACTTCCATTAACTTATTCACCTCATTACATTCATTCAAAGGTATTACTGCTAGACTTGATTTGTCTTTTCGTTGAATTAATGCTTTATTAAAATTATTGACTAATTACAGTCTCTAAACAAATATATGAAAAAGGAGTAGCAGACTGATTTTCATGACATTTTAGATTTTTCGGCCCCCACGTTGGATCCATTATCTTCTGTTGCAATGACCTGGATCTTGTTCTGTTGCCCCACCATGGATCTCCATCCATTTACTTGACCAGATCGACCAGTCCTAGCACTAGCCACTACGCTTTATATGCTGAGCTTCAAGCAAGGGAGCTGCTTCAAAGTACTATTTTTATAACTCAGTCGGGTGTATTTGAGAATTCAATCTAGTCCACTCCCAGACTTAAATAGATTACATAGATTCAAGAATGCTGAACTACTCAGGGACTGACACACTTTTATATAGAGATAAGGATATCGTCATTTTTTACCAGTTTTAGAACCTTTATTTTACCCACAAGTTAAAAAAACAACTCTTGTTTTACCCACTTGTTGGATAAAAATCATGCTCAGCGATGATGTCGAAAAATGTCATATATTGCATGCATTGTTGCATGGATTATTAAATATACAAAGTTTAACAGCCACTGATGCCAACGGAATCTCACAAAATGTGGATGGTATTCTAGAAAAAGAATCAATCATCATCAGTATCCTGTTCTGATTGGGAAATTTCCAGCTGTTTTAAATGGCAAAACAGTTAAATTCCTTATCTGAACTGAATACTTAATGATAAGGTTGGAAGCATGCTGAATCTGCATCTGTACCACAAGGCCCTGTTTTAGGAATGGCCAGGATCCATGAATGTTATAGAAGGAGGAAAAAAAATAAAATAAAAAATTCCATTTGATTTCAATGTGAAAATACATACTGATAGCACCTTTTTAATTAACCTTAATTGTCAATGGAAAACTTCAACTTTTGTTTTTCAGTAAACAAAAAACTAGAACATGCAAGTTATTTGTTTATATATACTTTAAAAATATCTGACATTAATCTGATATATTTAAACTTTTTGACAAATCCTTGTGTGACTGTCTAAACCCAAGTGCATGCTTAAAATGGCGTATAGGCACTATTAAAATAATCTCAATAAAAAATCAGAAGATGAAATATGCTTCCCGAATAATATTTAAATATAATACTAAATATCATTTGAATAAAGTCAAATCGTTCTGAACAATATACATAGAATAAACAAAAATACAGTTTCACAAATTTGTGAGCATTTTGTAACTTTCAATTTTCAGTTTTTGAAAACTGATTGTTTGTAAAATGTTTAGTTTTGTACAATGTTTACTTCAAATGATCGGATTATTTTTTCTTGACTTGTTGTTTCTGGTGGATGGTTCTTGCCATTCTAGAAGCGTGGTGTACATATTGGTCTAACTGTTCCCGCAGGTCACGGATTTGCTGCAGTCCTTACTTATCTTAGCAAAGACGAATGCGTTTGTTTTTTGCCAGCAACATAAGAGTGTACCTATATTTGCAGCCACGAGTCGTCCATTTTGTCTGTATATGCCACTGTCCAATGAAATACGTTGATACGTTATAATAATTCTAACAATGATTTTGATTGGATAAATGAGTCAATCGATACGTTTTTGCTTAGTTTTTGCCAATTGACACGTTCATGCTATTTTTTAATCGCGCAGGTTTCCGATGTTTTTTTGTAAATTGCGGTTCAGACTTGCAGCGGAGGAAATAAAAAAATACTGTTTTTCCAGTTTGGTCGATATTAATTACCACTAGACACATTAAACAGAGTATCTGAAAGATCAATTTTGTTAGTGACTTTAATTAGCTCTATTGGCCTGGTTTTTTTTATAATAATAAGCAAAATTGACTTATGTGTTACAGAGTTAGTGCCATTTAATATGGATATTGAAAAAAACAGGAACATTTCAGTTTGTGACATGATTAACTGTAGTAAACACCTGTTCCAATTTTCAAAAAAAGTTAATAAACAGGTTCCGATTTTTTATTAGCTTGACTATTCGAAGAATAAGAGAGCTTATGTAATCACCCCGGCGTCGGCATCCCACATTCAGGTTTGCGTGTAAGCTGTGTTTACAAGTCCATATCTCTTACATTTCTTATCCTAGCACAACCGAATTTGGCAATGGTCTTCCTTATAGCATTATCTTAAGGGCTGCCTAAGCAATTTTGATTCCTGTAACCTATGGGCTCCCATGGAATCCAAATTATGATAGCCCATAAAATGTGTCCCATTTCACATCAAATTTTGCGTGTAAGCTGTGTTTACATGTCTATATCTCTTACAATTCTTACCCTAGCACAATCAGATTTGGCCATTAGCTTCCTTATAGCATTATCTTAAGGGCTGCTAAAGTAATTTTGGTTCCTGTAACCCCTGGGCTCCCATGGAACCCAAATTCTGATAGCCCTTAAAATGTGTGTGTTTCCAATCAAATTTTGCGTGTAAGCTGTGTTTACAGGTCTATATCTCTTACATTTCTTGTCCTAGCTGAACTAAATTTTGGAATTGGTTTCCTTATAGTATGTTGTAAAGGGTTGGGTAAGTAATTTTGTCTTCTGCAAATTCTGGGCTCCCATGGAACCCAAATTGTGATGGCCCATAAAATGTGCAATAAAGGCAGATCTAGGTTTGCATGTAAGCATGTATATATCTATAAATTTCGTTTGGGATTTCTTATAGCATTATGCATCTTACTTTACTCATATTTGCATGGGCTCCCTCCCTAAATCTAAAATGATCAGCATGACATGATGGTTATCCGAGTCGAACATTATTTTGAGTCGATGTTAAACATGGCTGCCAGTGGCCATCTTTGTTTACATAGAGTTATATAATGAAAACTTGTAGCGATTACTCCTCTGAAACTACTTGATGGAATTTCATGAAACTTCACACGAATGTTGCGCTTGATGTCTTATTGATCCTAGCAAAATTTCAGGTCGGCCGGAAATTCAAGATGGCCGCCATGGCTAAAAATAGATTTTCAAAATACAAGTTTGTAGCGACTACTTCTTGAAAACTATAAGTGATATTGATATGGGACTTTTTCTAAAATGATCAACATGACATGGTGTTGGTCCTTGTCAAAAATCGTTTTGATTCGATGTTAAACATGGTTGTCAGCAGCCATCTTTGTTTACATAGAGTTATATAATGAAAACTTGTAGCGACTACTCCTCTGAAACTACCACGGCTAAAAATAATTTTTCAAAAAACAAGTTTGTAGCGACTACTTCCTGAAATCAAAATCAATCAGTAGAGCTTCAAGGTCATTGACCTCTTGTTATTTTTTATGCCCCCAACCCCACCCCACATTGTTTTAGCCTTGTTTTCTGATGGTATATACTAGCTATATAATTTATTATTCTCTGAAAAATCAAATAGTCGAGCTGAGCTGTTCTCCGACAGCTCTTGTTTCAATTAGATCTTGGACGCAACTGATGTAATGGATCCATTTGGTACCAAGACTGTTATTGCCCTTGATGCTTATGCATGATTTTGTCTATGTTCTGCTGGTGACAGCTGGATCAGCCCACAAATGCTGATCAGGGGCACAAATTAGCACTCGCCCAGTCACCATTGGCGAGTAAAAAATGGTCTGGGCGACCAAAATTTCACGCGCCCATGTGGCGACCAAAAATATTCATTCCAAAAAAGGGTAATCATTCAACACAAACATTTAAGTTCGAGGATTTTACCCCGCAGATTTTGCTTTGATCCCGTGAACTACGTACTTTTGGCCGAAATAGACAATCCCCTTAACAAAATAACAACGAAACAAACGTTTGTTTTTATTTTTCCACTAAACAAGACAATGTTCGAGATGTTGCGATGTACGGTTTCCCACAAAACTGCATGTTACGGTACTCTGCGCTTCGAATGTCAATGTAAAATTAGATGTGCAAGAGTACAAGTAACATTTGCTGGTATAAAATCAACATTAAAACAGACATGGTAGTGTTTATTTTACACATGATCATAAATTCGTGTAATAATTTGAAGGGGAAATAATTAGGTTTCACTTCCGGTTTTTGGATATTCTAAAACGCGGCGCTTTTGATTAATAAAATGCGGTGCTTTTAGAAATCATCAATAATAATTATATGTTGATAAAATTGGTCTCATACATTAATTTTAAAACTGTATGTCAACATAAAATATTTATAACAAAATAAAACATTAATTTAATAATATCTAATATTTTTTAATCTTTTATTACAATAATTTACATATTCTGTTTGTGATCCTTTATAACAAAACTCATTAACAATATGTAATAGATAGAGTATGGTTTCATTAGTTTGTTCATTTAAACATCGAGATGGGCGTAGCCCATCGAGGTGTTTAAATTAACTAACGAGATGAAACCATACTCTATTTGTTTTGTAGCATGTCCATTTCAGCTCTATTTCTGTTATTCTCACTGTTATTCTCACTGTTATTCTCACAGTTATTCTGACAGGTCTTATTTTCAATTAAACGATTTACACCTGTGCCTGAACAAAGAGAATTGTTTGTGACCATGCTACAATATTTATAATTAAATAGATAACTTTGACTTGTAATGATCAGAAATGTTGTTTATAATATTAAATAAACACAGAGTAATGGCATGTAATTGTTCATAAATTATGCATCAGAGTGGTAAAATAAAATAATATTTTGTTGGGCCCCTAACTTTTGGGCTGGGCCCCTAAAAATTCTAAGTCAGGGGCCCAGCTGGCTCCTAGCTAATAGAGTTAGTCTGTGCCCCTGCTGATGCTCTTTTTTTTATGCAAAATGAATTATATTGTATTTTTTACCAAATCCATGAAGGTGTGTTATTATAATATCTTGGGACATGTTTGACAATGAGGAAAAAATTGAACTTATTTAAATTTTATTGAGAGAATACATATATCACTTGCTCTGAATTTCATTAAAATTAGTTTAACAAGTAGAGCAGCATCGATCAGGCTCTCTTGGACATCTTTTTGGTTTTCAGGATTGTTGACAAAAGCACTATATGCAATTGAATCTTACTTAAATAAAACAAAGTTCCCCTGTGTATATTCTAATGGCCTTTTGTCACAGAATATTTCTCTAAACATTCTTGTTTTACCTTGATTATGATTGATGCACATGCAGCCCACCATCAACAAATTGTGCATGAAGCAACAGGCAGAAATTTAAAGGTTTTATTTGCCAGCCTTTTATTTAAAGGCCGGGCATGCAAATCCCTATAGCAATCACTCGGTACATCAGTCTGCACAGACAAAGCCCTGTTAGGTGTGGCATCATTAGGGTTAAGAGTTTTATCTGATGTCAGAACATGCTATATCTTTTTTCCCCTACACAATAAAACCAAATTCTCATAATATACCCAATATAATGGATTGCACTCTAATATTCATAATACGCTCAATTCTAGGAATGTTTATTTTCCTCTTAGTATGCACCATTAGTTTAGCTCATTATGTTACCTGAACATGCACATCACAGCCAGAGATCAAATATTGCTACATGCTATGTATCAAAGATGGTTAATTTCCAGACAAAACATTGATCTGATTCAAGCTGTAAATCATGGCAGCACTTGCAAGCTCATCATAAAATTATACACTGCACAATCAGCATGTGTGGCTAGAACACACAAAGAATGATGCATCAGCATTTGTGGACTGAGCCAGATGTCACCACAGAACACAGGTAGAATGATGCATCAGCATTTGTGGACTGAGCCAGATGTCACCACAGAACACAGGTAGAATGATGCATCAGCATTTGTGGACTGAGCCAGATGTCACCACAGAACACAGTAGAATGATTCATCAGCATTTGTGGACTGAGCCAGATGTCACCACAGAACACAGGTAGAATGATGCTCAGCATTTGTGGACTGAGCCAGATGTCACCACAGAACTAAGGTAGAATGATTCATCAGCATTTGTGGACTGAGCCAGATGTCACCACAGAACACAGGCAGAATGATGCATCAGCATTTGTGGACTGAGCCAGATGTTACCACAGAACACACGTAGAATGATGCATCAGCATTTGTGGACTGAGCCAGATGTCACCACAGAACACAGGTAGAATGATGCATCAGCATTTGTGGACTGAGCCAGATGTCACCACAGAACACAGGTAGAATGATGCATCAGCATTTGTGGACTGAGCCAGATGTCACCACAGAACACACGTAGTATGATGCATCAGCATTTGTGGGCTGATCCAGCTGTCACCAGCAGAACACAGGTAGAATGATGCATCAGCATTTGTGGACTGAGCCAGATGTCACCACAGAACACAGGTAGAATGATGCATCAGCATTTGTGGACTGAGCCAGATGTCACCACAGAACACAGGTAGAATGATGCATCAGCATTTGTGGACTGAGCCAGATGTCACCACAGAACACACGTAGTATGATGCATCAGCATTTGTGGGCTGATCCAGCTGTCACCAACAGAACATAGACAGAATGATGCATCAGTATTTGTGGGCTGATCCAGCTGTCACCAGCAGAACATAGACAGAATGATGCATCAGTATTTGTGGGCTGATCCAGCTGTCACCAGCAGAACATAGACAGAATGATGCATCAGTATTTTTGGGCTGATCCAGCTGTCACCAGCAGAACATAGACAGAATGATGCATCAGTATTTATGGGCTGATCCAGCTGTCACCAGCAGAACATAGACAGAATGATGCATCAGTATTTGTGGGCTGATCCAGCTGTCACCAGCAGAACATAGACAGAATGATGCATCAGTATTTGTGGGCTGATCCAGCTGTCACCAGCAGAACATAGACAGAATGATGCATCAGTATTTGTGGGCTGATCCAGCTGTCACCAGCAGAACATAGACAGAATGATGCATCAGTAATGTGGACTGATCCAGCTGTCACCAGCAGAACATAGACAGAATGATGCATCAGCATTTGTGGGCTGATCCAGCTGTCACCAGCAGAACATAGACAGAATGATGCATCAGCATTTATGGGCTGATCCAGCTGTCACCAGCAGAACATAGACAGAATGATGCATCAGCATTTATGGGCTGATCCAGCTGTCACCAGCAGAACGTAGACAGAATGATGCATCAGTATTTGTGGGCTGATCCAGCTGTCACCAGCAGAACATAGACAGAATGATGCATCAGTATTTGTGGGCTGATCCAGCTGTCACCAGCAGAACATAGACAGAATGATGCATCAGCATTTGTGGGCTGATCCAGCTGTCACCAGCAGAACATAGACAGAATGATGCATCAGCATTTATGGGCTGATCCAGCTGTCACCAGCAGAACATAGACAGAATGATGCATCAGCATTTGTGGGCTGATCCAGCTGTCACCAGCAGAACATAGACAGAATGATGCATCAGTATTTGTGGGCTGATCCAGCTGTCACCAGCAGAACATAGACAATAATGCCATTACATTTGATTATGTATAAACAGGCTGCCACCATAATTATATGGAAACTGAAACTGATGATTCTATGATTCTAATAAAGATGGTTTATTTTCAGAAAATGGATTGTTTTAACTACTTAATCATTCTTTATCATGAACACTTTGGTTTCGCAAAGGTTTTTTTTTTCTGGAAAATTTGATGCAACTTATAAGACTAATTTTATCCATAATTTACCTTCTTAAATTGCGATGTTCTAATTTTGGTCCTTTAAATTGGAGTTCTTCAGTAACTTAATGAGTTCCATTTGAGAGATCTGTATTTATAACCTTAAGCGTAGGTGATATTTAGTTCCTGTTAGGTCTGCAATTTTCTGGTAAATGTGGAGAATTCTTGTCCAGCAAGGGCAATTAGTCAATGATGCCAGTAGTTATAGATTTAGTTTTTTATATATTATGTTTTCCATAGTGACTATTGTAAGCTCGAATATTTGAAGAATAAGAGCACTTATTTTAATGTCTACTTATTTACGATAATTTTCAACAAATTGCAGGGGTTTTAATCACCCTAAGATAATTCATGTTTTTGTCTGGTCTCACAGTAATGATATAGTTTCTTTCTTTACATGTGCAGCAAGCTTATTTGGTTTTATCATGCAGATATGCACTTTTCTGCCTATAAAGGGGTGACCTAATAAATTTTGCTTTATTAGGCACTGACCAATAAAGCAAATCAATGTGGAATCCCTCGGCGTTTATTGTACGTAACGTTATCTGATGTCATGCACGTAACATTGCCTGACGTCATAAAACAAAACAAAAAATAACAACATGATGGCATCCTCCATAAGCGTAACATTCTGCGAAATAGATAATAATAGTAATTCATACAGAAAATGTGGATAATCTACATGATAAATAGAATATTATGTCAGTGCCTTTTACTATCAGGTTTATTAAGCTCAGCACGAAAACAAAGGTAATGGCTTGGCAGAGCCTCGCCATTCTTCGTTTTCTAAGCCTCGCTTAATAAACTTGATGGTAAAAGGCACTGACATAATATTCTCTATATAATGGTCTAACGGTCAGAAAATATTAAACCGTACTGAAAAGCATTATTAGTAATGGCTTGGTTTACCAGAACATAGCTATACAATATCCCATTACATCAATACTTATAATTATCTCCTGTGGTGTTTCCTTGTTACTGTTGTCTAGATATTTTTCTGTGAAGTGTGATTAGCTCTACTGATCAGAGATCAGCAGAGCTTATGCCGTGGTGCGGTGTCCGTCGTCCGTCTGTCCGTCCGTCTGTCCGTCTGTCTGTCCGTCCGTCCGTTAACTTTTTTTTTGTAGCGACTACTTCTCTGAAACTACTGAATGGATTTGCATGAAACTTTACAGAAATGTTGCCCATGAAGTCTAGTTGATCCTAGCAAAAATTCATGTAGATGTGAAATCCAAGATGGCCGCCAAATCTAAAAATAGGTTTTTAAAAAACAAGTTTTTAGCGACTACTTCTCGAAAACTCTAAGGGATATTGCTATGGGACTTTTTCTAAAATGATCAGCATGACATGATGTTGGTCCTTGTCGAAAATCGTTTTGATTCGACGTTAAACATGGCTGCCAGCGGCCATCTTTGTTTACATAGAGTTATATAATGAAAACTTGTAGCGACTACTCCTCTGAAACTACTTGACGGATTTTCATGAAACCTCACAGGAATGTTGCTCTTGATGTCTAATTGATCCTAGCAAAATTTCAGGTCGGCCGGAAATTCAAGATGGCCACCACGGCTAAAAATAGATTTTTTTAAAAAAAATAAGTTTGTAGCGACTACTTCTTGAAAACTATAAGAGATATTGATATGGGACTTTTTCTAAAATGATCAGGATGACATGATGTTGGTCCTTGTCGAAAATCGTTTTGATTCAACGTTAAACATGGCTGCCAGCGGCCATCTTTGTTTACATAGAGTTATATAATGAAAACTTGTAGCGACTACTCCTCTGAAACTACTTGACGGATTTTCATGAAACTTCACAGGAATGTTGCTCTTGATGTCTAATTGATCCTAGCAAAATTTCAGGTCGGCCGGAAATTCAAGATGGCTGCCACGGCTAAAAATAGATTTTTAAAAAATAAGTTTGTAGCGACTACTTCTTGAAAACTATAAGAGATATTGATATGGGACTTTTTCTAAAATGATCAGCATGACATGATGGTTATCCGAGTCGAACATTATTTTGAATCGACGTTAAACATGGCTGCCAGTGGCCATCTTTGTTTACATAGAGTTATATATTGAAAACTTGTAGCGACTACTCGTCTGAAACTACTGGACAGATTTTCATGAAACTTCACAGGAATGTTGCTCTTGATGTCTAATTGATCCTAGCAAAATTTCAGATCGGCCAGAAATTCAAGATGGCTGCCACAGCTAAAAATAGATTTAAAAAAAATAAGTTTGTAGCGACTACTTCTTGAAAACTATAAGTGATATTGATATGGGACTTTTTCTAAATTTATCAGCATGACATGATGGTTATCCGAGTCGAACATTATTTTGATTCAATGTTAAACATGGCTGTCAGCGGCCATCTTTGTTTACATAGAGTTATATAATGAAAACTTGTAGCGACTACTCCTCTGAAACTACTTGACGGATTTTCATGAAACTTCACAGGAATGTTGCTCTTGATGTCTAATTGATCCTAGCAAAATTTCAGGTCGGCCGGAAATTCAAGATGGCCGCCACTGCTAAAAATAGATTTTCAAAAAACAAGTTTGTAGCGACTTCTTCCTGAAAACAAAATCAATCAGTAGAGCTTCAAGGTCATTGACCTCTTGTTTTCAGTAAACAAATCAATCAAGTTTTATTGTATGTCTGGTTATTTTGTCCAACACCCAAATGTTATTTTGGTCCATTTCCTTTTGATGGTGAAAAAGTCTACTGTTTAATTATTTGGCATATAGCAGGGCTGTAGGAAATCCTCACTTTGATTTCCCTCTGGGCTACAGTTAATTTGCTGGTTGGTTGGTTGTAAGATCAAATATAAAGTCTTTATTCCTGCCATACATTTGTATCTTCGCTAACCCATAGGGATCACTTTTTATTTTTTGTCTTACATAATAATAAATGTTTCTGCAGTTGTCAGGGGAATTTACTAACAATGGATGATTATTGTTTAAGTCAGACCGTGTAATACATACATATCAAACGTTTCAGACACATTATGCTTGCTTTTTCTCAAGGTAAGCGTCTAGAAACTTTCTTCTATTTTTTTTTGAATCGGCAGTCATTTTACCGAGATTTTGGTATCGTTTCTGATTGGCTGATGCAGACGCATGTTCTAAGAGATACCGAACGACAGAAAGACAGTAAATTAATGAATAAAGAAAGAAGGAAACTTCATCATTATATAGACTAAATGTGGATGGTCAAAAACACTTTTTTTTCTGCACGAAAGGTCAAGACGTTTATATTTACAATCAAGCGTCGAAGATGATGAAAACTAAATACTATAAAGCGGTATGGCAGAATAGAAGTAGTGTCCTCAGGTATAAGAAATGTACAGCCTTCTTTATTTAGAATGATTCTAAACAGTATTGACAATACATTCCATTTATTTTCAGGATGGTCGGTTGCATAGTGGGGACCACATTCTCCGAATAGGTGACATCAACGTTCGGGGAATGGGCTCTGAACAAGTTGCTGCTGTGCTGCGTCAGTCAGGCAGTCACGTTCGCCTGATCGTGGCCCGACCAATTGCCGAGCCGACAAACATTCCCACTCCTCAGGCACCTATTGTGGCAACCATTCAGTTGGATGAAACTTTGGAGCAGATTATCACTGCTCTGGATAAACAAGATCACATGATTATTGAGAATCAAGTGGAGCTGGAACCACTGATCCTGCAGACTATGTTGGAACATGTTCAAGTGCATCAAGTAAGTTAAACCAGATCATGTTTGAACATGTTCAGGGGTATCAGGTAAGTTAATCCAGATTATGTCGGAATTTGTTCAGTGGTATCAGGTAAGTTAATCCAGATCATGTTGGAACATGTTCAGGTGCGTCGGGTAAGTTAATTAGGATCATGTTAGAACATGTTCATGGGTATCAGGTAAGTTAATTGGGTCATGTCGGAACATGTTCAGAGGCATCAGGTTAGTTAATTGGGTCATGTCAGAACATGTTCAGGGGAATCAGGTAAGTTAATCCAGATCATGTTGGAACATGTTCAGGTGCATCAAGTAAGTTAATTGGGATCATGTTGGAACATGTTCAGAGGCATCAAGTAGGTTAATTGGGATCATGTTGGAACATGTTCAGAGGCATCAAGTAAGTTAATTGGGTCATGTCGGAACATGTTCAGGTGCATCAAGTAAGTTAATTGGGATCATGTTGGAACATGTTCAGGTGTGTCAGGTAAGTTAATTGGGTCATGTTGGAACATGTTCAGGGGTATCAGGTAAGTTAATTGGGCCATGTCGGAACATGTTCAGGGATATCAGGTTAGTTAATTGGGTCATGTCGGAACATGTTCAGGGGTATCAGGTTAGTTAATCCAGATCATGCTGGAACATGTTCAGGGGCATCAAGTAAGTTAATCCAGATCATGTTGGAACATGTTCAGGTGTATCAAGTTAGTCCGGATCATGTTGGAACATGTGCAGTGGTGTCAAGTTAGTTAATTGAGATCATGTTGAAACATGTTTAGGGGCATGAAGTAAGTTAGTCTGGATCATGTTGGAACATGTTCAGGGGCATCAAGTTAGTCCGGATCATGTTGGAACATGTGCAGTGGTGTCAAGTAAGTTAATTGAGATTTTACTGGAACATGTTCAGGGGCATCAAGTAAGTTAATTGAGGTTGTTGGAACATGTTCAAGTGCATCAAGTCAGTTAATCGAGATCATGTTGGAACAGGTTCAAATGCTGCATCAAATAAGTTAATCGAGATCATGCTGGAACATCAAGTAAGCTGAGACTATGTTTGTATATGTTCAGGTGCATTATGGTGCCACTTGCAGTTATATTATTCCGTCCGTGTATGAGAAACAGCACATTTATTGATTCTGAAGTTTCTTTGCAGCGAATCACAAATGCTCTTAATGGGCACATGTCTTCAGGTATTTTGATTGGTTTTCAGCTCTACTGGCCAAAGGCCAGCAGAGCTTATGGGATGACGAGTTGTCCGTCGTCAGTCGTCCGTCCGTCCGTCTGTCCGTCGACCATTAACTTTTACCTTGGGAACACTCTAGGGCCTTCATTATCAATCGGATCTTTACGAAACTTTGCCAGTGTCATTATATCAATGAAAGCTCAGATAAGTTCGAAAACCAGCCAGATCAGATTAATTTCACCAGAGTTATGGCCCTTGTTTTACTGAAAAATGCCATATTAAGCCTTGTGAACACTCATTTATTATTTGATCTTTATCAAACTTGCACAGATTGTTAATATCAATGAAAGCTCGGATAAATTCGAAAACAAGCTAAATCGGATGAGTAACATGAGTTATGGCCCTTGTTTTTTTCTGGAAAATATTTATTATTTGGTCTTTACTAAACTTTCACAGATTGTTATTACCAATGAAAGCTTGGACAGGTTCAGAAACCAGCTAAATTTGATCAGTAACACTAGAGTTATGGCCCTTGTTTTGCTGAAAAATGCCATATTAAGCCTTGTGAACACTTTAGCACCTTCATTTATTATTTGATCTTTATCATACTTTCACAGATTGTTAATATCAATGAAAGCTTGGACAAGTTCGAAAACAGCCTAATCAGATGAGTAACACCTGAGTTATGGCCCTTGTTTTTTCTAAAATATGCTGTATTTTGCCTCGTGAACAATGTAGCACCTTCAATTATTATTTGATCTTTACCAAACTTGCACAGATAGTTAATATTGATGAAAGCTCGGACAGCTTTGAAAACCAGCCAGATCGGACCAGTAGCACCGGAATTATGGCCCTTGGTTTTGTTAAAAATACTGTATTTTACCTCTTTAAGACTTCATCCGATCTTTACCAAACTTTAACAGGTTGTTAATATCAATGAAATCTTGTACTAGTTCGAAAAGCACCAACACCAGAGTTATATGTCCTTGCATTATTGAAAAATGACATTTTCAGCCTTGTGAACAATCTAGCGCTTTCATTATGTATTTGATCTTTCCCCAACATGGCCAGATTGTTGATATCAATGAAAGCTCAGACGAGTTTCAAAACCAGCCAGGTCGAACCAGTAGCAGCTAAGTTATGGCCCTTGATTTAGTTAAAAATGCTATGTTTTTGGTAATGTACACTGGAAACCCCAGGGGCCGTGGGTTCAAATCTCAATGGAGGCTTTTTACTTCTTTTTTTTCCATAAGAAACCTTGGTTCATCGATTAAAAAATGTTCTTGTTCATTTTTATTATTATTTTTTTATTTATTTCTTTTATTTTTTCCGATTATTTGTTTTTTAAATTTCTTCTTTTTTCAGTAATTTCATAATATTTTAATTTTTTGTTTAGATTTTTTGTTTAGATTTTTCCCCCCCCTCATAAACCTTCGTTCATTTTTCTTTAATTGGGAGCTTTAATAGGGGCCCTTGTCGGATCAGTTTTACGTAGAGTTATATGGAAGAACTTCAAAAATCTTCTCTGAAACTATAAGAGCCAAAGGTTTAATATTTTGTTTTTACCATCAGCTAATATCCTCTACCAAGTTTGTTCAAATGGTGATCCTGGGGTCAAATTTGGCCTTGCCCCAGGGGTCACTGTTTTACATCCACTGATAGAGGGGGAAACTAAAAAAATCTTCTTCTCTAAAACTACAAGAGCCAACAGTTTAATATTTTGTATTTACACTCAGCTTATGGTCCTCTACCAAGTTTGTTCAAATGGTGACCCTGGGATCACATGTCAAACTCAGTTTTATGTGGTTTTATTAACGAAAGTTTGATTTGTTATAAAAGCTAGTCAAACTCGAGTCAAATACATCCCTCCCCTATATAAGACACTTTCTAAAAAACTAGTTTGATACTGCCATATCTGAAAAACAATCCTTCTATCCCACCCCACCTCACCCCAGACACCATATAGCCAGTAGAGCGACACTGGCCCTCTTGGGCCTCTTGTTATTGTGTAAATTAAAAGTAATGATCTTCAGCGCAATCTTCCAAGGAAACTCAATTCTAGTTTAATGGCTTGCCTCAAGTTAAGTAATTTACAAGTCGCTTTACAAAATGTCAACATGAGCACTATTGAATATTCAGTTGATGCAATATTAATCAGGGTTTATACACAGCCTGATGTATTTGGTTAGATTTTAGCTCTTCTGATCAAAGGTTAAAAAAAAACTATGGTATGGCATGCCATATGGCTTCCATCAGTCTGCTAGTCTTTTAATTTGATCTACAAAAAAAATGACCAGGCTTATGCCTCTTGTAGTTTTAGAGAAGATTTTTATCTCTACTGGCTGAAGGCCAGCAGAGCTTATGGGATGGCGAGTTGTCCGTCGTCCGTCCGTCCGTCGTCCGTCCGTCTGTTAACTTTTGCCTTGTGAACACTCTAGGGCCTTCATTATTAATCGAATCTTTACGAAACTTTGCCAGTGTCTTTATATCAATGAAAGCTCGGACAAGTTCGAAAACCAGTCGGATCGGATAAATTTCACCGGAGTTATGGCCCTTGTTTTGCTGAAAAATGCCATATTAAGCCTTGTGAACACTCTAGCACCTTAATTTATTATTTGATCTTTACCAAACTTGCACAGATTGTTAATATCAATAAAAGCTCGGACAAGTTCGAAAACCAGCTAGATCGGACCTTTAACAGTGGAGTTATTGCCCTTGATTTAGTTAAAATTGCTATATTTTGCCTCATTAAGATGATAGGGCCTTCATCTTTCATCCAATCTTTACCAAACTTTACCAGATTGTTTATATAAATGAAATCTTGGATGTTTCGAAGATCAGCCAGATCGGACCAGTAACAGCGGAGTTATGGCCCTTGATTTAGTTAAAAATACTATATTTTGCCTCGTTAAGATTTTTCATCTGATCTTTACAAAACTTTACCTGATTGTTTATATCAATGACAGCTCAGACAGTTTCGAAAACCAGCCAGATCGGACCAGTAACAGATAAGTTACGGCCCTTGATTTAGTTGAAATTGCTATATTTTGCCTCGTTAATTCGATAAGGCCTTTATCTTTCATCTGATCTTTACAAAACTTTACCTGATTGTTTATATCAATGACAGCTCAGACAATTTCGAAAACCAGCCAGATCGGACCAGTAACAGATGAGTTATGGCCCTTGATTTAGTTAAAAATGCTATACTTTGCCTCGTTAAGACGATAGGGCCTTCATTTTTCATGCGATCTTTATGAAACTTTACCAGATTGTTAATATCAATGACAGCTCGGTCAAGTTTGTAAACCAGCCAGGTCGGACCAGTAACAGTGGAGTTATGGCCCTTGATTTAGTTAAAAATCCTATATTTTGCCTTGTTAAGACGATAAGGCCTTCATCTTTCATCCGATCTTTAAGAAACTTTAACAGATTGTTAATATCAATGAAAGCTTGGACAAGTTCGAAAAACATCCAGATTGGACCATTTACATCGGAGTCATGGCCCTTGATTTTCTGAAATATGCTATATCTTTGCCTCATTAAGACAAAAGGGCCTTCATTTGGCCGGATTTCATTGAAACTTTGCAGGGATGATCAGTACCAAGCCTAGTTGTACATTGTCACCGTGTTCCAGTTGAATGATTTTGGTTGAGTTATAGCCCTTTAAAGGTTTTAATACACAAACTTTGTTCTGACTAGTTCTCTTGAACCCCTGGCCGGATTAAACGAAACTTTTTAGGGATGATCAATTCTGTGTCTAGTTGTGCAAATCATCGCCGTGTTCCGGTTGAATAATTTTTGGCAGAGTTATGGCCCTTTAAAGGTTTTAATACACAAACTTTGTTCTGATCTACTTCTCCTGAACCCCTCGCCAGATTTCAATGAAACTTTGCAGGGATGATCAGCACCAAGCCTAGTTGTGCATGTCATCGTCACGTTTCGTTTACAGATATTTGGCAGAGTTATGGCCCTTTAAAGAATTTTGATAACACAATTTTTTTCTGGGCTAGTTCTCCTGAACCCCTGGCTGGATACAGACGAAACTTGACAAGGATGATCTGTATCAAGCCTAGTTGAGCATATCATCGCCATATTTCGGTTGAATGATTTTTGGCAGAGTTGTGACCCTTTAAATGTTTTAATACACAAACTTTGTCCAGATTAGTCTCTTCTGAACTCTTTGCCAGATTTCAGCGAATCTTGGCGAGGATGATCGGTACCAAGCCTAGTTGCACCTGTCATTGCCATGTTCTGGTTGAATGATTTTTGAAAGACTTTTTGATAAACTTTATCTTGAGCCAGTAGAGCGTCCACAGGCCCTCTTGGGCCTCTTGTATTTCTTGTTTAGTTTCCCCCCCATATCAATGCATGTAAAACAGTGACCCTGGGGCAAGGCCAAATTTGACCCCAGGATCATCATTTGAACAAACTTGGTAGAGGATAATAATTTAAGCTGATGGTAAATACAAAATATTAAACCTTTGGCTCTTATAGTTTCAGAGAAGATTTTTGAAGTTCTTCCCTATAACTCTACGTAAAACTGATCCAACAAGGGCCCCCTTAAGCTCCCAATTAAAGAAAAATGAACAAAGGTTTATGAGGGGGGGGTGAAAAATCTAAAAAAAAACTAAAAATATTATGAAAATATTAGAAAAAAAAAGAAATTTAAAAAAAATATAATTGGAAAAAATAAAATAATAATAATAATAATAAAAATGAAAAAGAACATTTATTAATTGATGAACCAAGGTTTCTTATGAAAAAAAGGGAAGAAAAAAAGCCTCCAGTGAGATTTGAACCCACGGCCTCTGGGGTTTCCAGTGTACATTACCAAAAACATAGCATTTTTGGTGACATCGGCTTTGGTGTCTGGTTAAATTTATTTCAGATTTGTAATAACTGCTAACAACATTGTTTATTTGATGTTCTGGTGAAGCAATCTTCATGAAACATTGTATGCATGTTTGGATTGGTGTTGGTCATGTGCCTATAAGCAGTGGAGTTATGAGGTCAAAGGTCATTATAAACTTAAAAACTTGGTGTCTTATTTTCTATGCTAGAAGAATGAGTATCAGAGGAACTTATTTGCATGGTGAATAATGGTGATCCCAGGAACCTGTGAGTCGACCCGGCCCTACCTTTACTATGATTTCTATGGTTATTCAACATTCTCGGATGATAAGATTCGGATACATGGTACGTGTTGATGAACCTTTAAAACAACACTTCAGTTTATTGTAGTGAGAGTACATTGATAGGCTACTATTATCTTGTTTGACGACTTTTTAAAAGTTCTTTGTTTCTCAATGTTTCAGCCACCATTCGGTGATGACATGCCCCCCGAGTATCCTCCAGAGGTGGAATATTTTGACGTCAACTTACTGAAGAACTCCCAACAGGGACTCGGAATAACTATCGCAGGATATGTGGGCAGAGATAATAACCCAGGTGAGTTTGAACAACGATCAATTTTTATGGTACCACCACTGGAATTTTAATTATACCCCCGCTTTCACAAACTGAAATGGGGCGCTATATAGGAATCGCGCTGTTCGTAACATCCCATCGCGTAGTGTCCCGTCACGTAACAATTTTGGCACAATTGCTGGCCACACTTAGAGGTCAAAGGTCAAATCTTGTCCGGTCAATAACTTTGCATGCCTGGACAGATTTTCAAATAACTTGGCGCAAGTGCTCACCACAACCAGACGACGTGTCGCGCACAAAATCCAGGTCCATAGCTCCAAGGTGTCACTTCGGGGGCATTTGTCACTTACAGTGACATTTCTTGTTATTACTTGCATTCCTCAAACAGTTTTGAATGAGTTTTTCCGAAACTTCATATACACATAACAACTGATCAAAAAGCCGGGGTATTCATCACCTTCAGTGATAGTTCTAGTTATTTTTGCAGTACCTATTGTAGAATTTTAACCCACCATCAGAATAAAAATTACAAATGTCAAACTGCATTTTATACAGAGAACATTCCACCTATATAACAGGTCATATGCAAGCATATTTTCACTGCTGCAGTGTGTAATCGATTACCAGTTTATAATCCAATGATTATCAGTTTATAATTGGGAGGAATCTGTATCTGTTTTACTATCAAGTTACAATGTTATCCATATGCTTGCAGTATTGCCATACTTTGAAAGTTAATTCTCCATTCACATGGTTATTACTCACAATGGCTATGCTTTCACAACTGAAATGCACCTGACTGACAATGGCTGGGCTGTCACAATTGTAACACACCTGACTGACAGTGGCTGGGCTGTCACAACTGAAACACACCTGACTGACAATGGCTGGGATGTCACAATTGTAACACACCTGACTGACAATGGCTGGGAAGTCACAATTGTAACACTCCTGACTGACAATGGCTGGGCTGTCAGAACTGAAACACACCTGACTGACAGTGGCTGGGCTGTCACAACTGAAACACACCTGACTGACAATGGCTGGGCTGTCACAACTGTAACACACCTGACTGACAGTGGCTGGGCTGTCACAACTGAAACACACCTGACTGACAATGGCTGCTGGGCTGTCACAATTGTAACACACCTGACTGACAATGGCCTGGCTGTCACAACTGTAACACCCCTGACTGACAATGGCTGGGCTGTCACAACTGTAACACTCCTGACTGACAATGGCCTGGCTATCACAATTGTAACACCCCTGACTGACAATGACCTGGCTGTCACAATTGTAACACCCCTGACTGACAATGGCTTGGCTGTCGCAATTGTAACACTCCTGACTGAAAATGGCTGGGCTGTCAAAATTGAAATAATCTGATTGACAATGGCTGGGTTGTCACAATTGTAACACTTCTGACTGACAATGGCTGGGCTGTTATACTTGTAACACTCCTGACTGACAATGGCTGGGTTGTTACACTTGTAACACTCCTGACTGACAATGGCTGGACTGGCACACTTGTAACACTCCTGACTGACAATGACTTGACTGTCACAATTGAAACACTCCTGACTGACAATTGCTGGGCTGTTACAGTTGAAACACCCCTGACTGACAATGACTTGACTGTTACAGTTGTAACACCCCTGACTGACAATGACTTGACTGTCACAGTTGTAACACTCCTGACTAACAATGGCTGGGCTGTCACAGTTGTAACACTCCTGACTGACAATGACTGGGCTGTCACAACTTTAACACCCCTGACTGACAATGACTGGGCTGTCACAATTGAAACACTCCTGACTGACAATTGCTGGGCTGTTACAGTTGTAACACCCCTGACTGACAATGACTGGGCTGTCACAATTGAAACACTCCTGACTGACAATTGCTGGGCTGTTACAGTTGTAACACCCCTGACTGACAATGACTGGGCTGTCACAATTGAAACACTCCTGACTGACAATTGCTGGGCTGTTACAGTTGTAACACTCCTGACTGACAATGGCTGGGTTGTCACAGTTGTAACACCCCTGACTGACAATGACTGGGCTGTCACAATTGAAACACTCCTGACTGACAATTGCTGGGCTGTTACAGTTGTAACACCCCTGACTGACAATGACTGGGCTGTCACAATTGAAACACTCCTGACTGACAATTGCTGGGCTGTTACAGTTGTAACACCCCTGACTGACAATGACTGGGCTGTCACAATTGAAACACTCCTGACTGACAATTGCTGGGCTGTTACAGTTGTAACACTCCTGACTGACAATGGCTGGGCTGTCACAATTGAAACACTCCTGACTGAAAATGACTGGGCTGTCACAATTGTAACACTTCTGTCAGACAATTGCTGGGCTGTTACAGTTGTAACACTCCTGACTGAAAATGGCTGGGCTGTCACAAATTGAAATACTCACGACTCACAATGGCAGAGCTGTCACAATTGTAACACTCCTGACTGACAATGGCTGGGCTGTCAAAACTAGAACATTTGTTGCTGTGAATGGCCCAGGTGGCACAAATGGAACATTTGTGGCTGAGAATGGATGAGGTGGCACAACTGGAACATTTGTGGCTGAGAATGGATGAGGTGGCACAACTGGAACATTTTTGCTGTGAATGGCTGAGGTGGCACAACTGGAACATTTATGGCTGTGAATGGCTAAGGTGGTACAACTGGAACATTAGTGGCTGAGAATGGCTGAGGTGGCACAACTGGAACATTTGTGGCTGTGAATGGCACAACTGGAACATTTGTGGCTGTGAATGGCTGAGGTGGCACAACTGGAACATTTGTGACTGAGATTGACTGAGGTGGCACAACTGGAACATTTGTGGCTGTGAATGGCTGAGGTGGCACAACTGGAACATTTGTGGCTGTGAATGGCTGAGGTGGCACAACTGGAACATTTGTGGCTGTGAATGGCTGAGGTGGCACAACTGGAACATTTGTGGCTGTGAATGGCTGAGGTGGCACAACTGGAACATTTGTGGCTGTGAATGGCTGAGGTGGCACAACTGGAACATTTGTGGCTGTGAATGGCTGAGGTGGCACAACTGGAACATTTGTGGCTGAGAATGGCTGAGGTGGCACAACTGGAACATTTGTGACTGAAAATGTTATTTATTTGACAGTTGCATTTAACTAATAGAAATCTCAGATGACTGTAAAGTGTCAAGTGTTTAAAAATGATCATCTCAAAGAATACTTAAAGAAACTGGTTCTGCAGGAGGGTACTTTAGGTATGCTCAATATCCGTGGTTCATGTCTGACGAAGTCTTATAACTTCTTAATATATCATGGGATCCCAATAATAATACTATGAGACAATGGTATAATACCAAATGCATTTGCATACCTTCAAGGTCAAGGTCACACTCAAAGTTTGAAGGTTATTGCTATAATTTTCGTGTCAGAGCTTTATCATGCGATTCCAGTAATATACACAAATTTCACCATCATAAGACAGTGTGTCACAACCTAAACCCAGGTCCTTACCAACAAGACTTAGGGCAACGAGGGGCTTATTCATACCTAATATGAGAGCCTGGTGGCCATTTCTTCTTTCAGTTTTATTTAGATAGTCAAACTGGTAGGAGACTCGTACTTTGCTGATTCAGATGATGCAGTTGATAGGGCCAAATAAATAGCCAACAGTCATTCCTGGCAGGAGATAGAACTGGAAACTCAATGATAATTTTTATCATTGTTTTAAAGTTGTTAAATGGATGTAAAACACCGTTCATCCAGCTGACCTGTGTGGTATATTTGTGACATTTGCTGTTTCAGATGAACTGTGTGTTATATTTGTGACATTTTCTCTTTTGGATGACCTGTGTGGTATATTTGTGACATTTGCTGTTTCAGATGACCTGTGTGTTATATTTGTGACATTTTCTCTTTTGGATGACCTGTGTGGTATATTTGTGACATTTTGCTGTTTCAGATGACCTGTGTGTTATATTTGTGACATTTTCTCTTTTGGATGACCTGTGTGGTATGTTTGTGACATTTGCTGTTTCAGATGACCTGTGTCGTATATTTGTGACATTTTCTATTTCAGATGACTTGTGTGGTATATTTGTGACATTTTCTCTTTTGGATGACCTGTGTGGTATATTTGTGACATTTGCTGTTTCAGATGACCTGTGTGTTATATTTGTGACATTTTCTCTTTTGGATGACCTGTGTGGTATATTTGTGACATTTGCTATTTCATGTGACATGTTTTGTATATTTGTGACGTTTGTTATTTCAAATGACGTGTGATAAATGACATGTGTGATATAGTTGTGACATTTGCTATTTCAGAGGACCTGTGTGGTATATTTGTGACATTTGCTATTTCAGAGTTCCTGTATGATATATTTGTGACATTTTCTATTTCAGATGACCTATGTTGTATATTTGTGACATTTTATCTTTCGGATGACCTGTGTGGTATATTTGTGACATTTTCTATTTCAAATGACCTGTGTGATATATTTTTATGACATTTGCTATTTTAAATGACGTGTGGTATATTTGTGACATTTGCTATTTCAAATGACCTTTGTGATATATTTGTGACATTTTCTATTTCAGATGACCTATGTTGTATATTTGAGACATTTGTTATTTCAGATGACATGTATGGTATATTTGTGACATTTGATGTTCCAGATGACCTATGTCGTATATTTGTGACATTTTCTATTTCAGATGACGTGTGTGGTATATTTGTGACATTTGCTATTCCAGATGACTTGTGTGGTATAATTGTGACATTTGCTATTTCAGATGACCTGTGTGGTATATTTGTTAAGAGTGTCACTGAAGGGAGCTCGGCAGCCCAGGACGGACAGATACAAGTCAACGATCAAATCATTGAGGTCTGAATGGTTGTAGTTTCCAAACTTGGCATTTAGGTTTTGATCCTATATTTTAAGGAGGTGTGATAGCACAGTTGTGGTGCTGATGCAGGAGGCTTTCTAGGCAGTCATTTTGTCAAATATAACTACAGGAGTCTTTAATAATGCTACATACCTGTTGTTCAGGGATTCAAACTTGTGCTACATTTCTGTTGAACTATTGAAGCTGAGAGTTCCAACCCATAGCAGATGTTCAAAAAAAAGGTTGACGAGATATAAATTTCGTAATAGATTAATGAATAATATATAGTTGTGATAAAAGGAAGACGTGTAATATTTCCGTAGGCAGCATAGACAGGAATCAACATTGTTTTTCCATTCAACTATTTCTCAGAAACTGTATTTCTCAAAAACTGCATTTCTCAGAAACTACATACACTAAATAAGCCAAACATGGATCATAGATATGTAATGGTTAGTACAGATAAGCTACACAGGGCATTTCCCATAAATGACCTTGGTTTTGAATCTTACAATTCATTTACCTTTAACCTTAACTTTTTACACTGTTTTTTTTATGCTCCTCGAAATTTTCGACGAAGCATATAGTTGCCGTCATGTCCGTCCGTATGTATGTACGTCCATATGTCCCGTTTTCTTGTTCGCTTAACTCCTCCTACGTTTTTCATCTAATTTTCATGAAACTTTATAGGAAGTATCGGTATGATGCCTTTAAACGCATATTGTCGGGAGGTTCCGGTTGAATGATAGGTATCAGTATGGTGTCTAGTAGCACATATTGCCAGGACGTTCCAGTTTAATGATTTTTGGCAGAGTTACTGGACTTTGACTTTTTCGATTCTGAATCTTGTCCGCTCAACTCCTCCTATGTTTGTCATCCAGTTTTCATGAAACTTCACAGGAAGTATCAGTATGGTGTCTAGTATCACATTTTTTGTCAGGATGTTTCTAGTTAAATGGTTTTTAGCATAATTACAGGACATTTATGTTTTTCGATTATAAAGCTTGTCCACTCAACTCCTCTTTTGTTTTTCATCCGATTCAGTATCACGAAACTTCACATGAAGTATCAGTATGATGCCTAGTAGTGCATATTGTCAGAATATTCCAGCTGAATGGGTTTTGGTGGAGTTACGGGACTTGGAAGTTTTTCAGTTCTAAAGCTTGGCCACTCAACTCCTATGTTTTTTATCCGATTTTCATGAAACTTCACAGGTATCAGTATGATGTCTAGTAGCACATATTGCCAGGACGTTCCAGTTGAATGATTTTTGGCAGAGTTATGTTCGATTCTGAATCTTGTCCGCTCAACTCCTCCATTGTTTATCATCCAATTTTCATGAAACTTCACAGGAAGTATCAGTATGGTGTCTAGTATCACATTTTTTTGTCAGGATGTTCTAGTTAAATGTTTTTAGCATAGTTACGGGACATTTATGTTTTTCGATTATAAAGCTTGTCCACTCAACTCCTTATGTTTTCCATCGGATTCAGTATCCCGAAACTTCACATGAAGTATCAGTATGGTGCCTAGTAGCGCATATTGTCAGGATGTTCCAGTTGAATGGTTTTTGGCGGAGTTAAAGGACTTTGAAGTTTTTCGATTCTTAAGCTTGTCTGCTCAACTCCTATGTTTTTCATCCAATTTTCATGAAACTTCACAGGTATCAGTATGATGTCTAGTAGCACATATTATCAGAATGTTCCAGTTGAATGGTTTTTGGCGGAGTTACGGGACTTGGAAGTTTTTCGATTCTAAAGCTTGTCCGCTCAATTCCTATGTTTTTCATCCAATTTTCATGAAACTTCACAGGAAGTATCAGTATGATGTCTAGTAGCACATATTGTCAGGATGTTCCAGTTAGATGATTTTTAGCGAAGTTATGGGACATTGAAGTTATTCGGTTCTAAAGATTGTCCTCTCAAATCCTCCTAAGTTTTCCTTCTGATATCCATGAAACGTTATTGGAAGTATCAGTTTTATTTCTAGTAGCGCATATTGTCAGGATGTTTCGGTTAAAAAAAATTGGGCGGAGTTACCGGACTTTGCAATTTCTTAAAAAATATAAAGCTTGTTAAGGCCATAATAAATATATTGCTAGTTTATCATCCAAATTTCTTTCAAAATATTGGGTGCGGGGTGTGGGGGTGGGGAATTTTATTTTTTATTTTTATACGTCAAATGGAATATTGCCTCGGCACATGGCAAAAATAGTAGCACATGCTACTGAGTACTTCCAAGATTGAAAACACATTTTAATAGTGTTTCATACTTTCAGGCACATATTAACTTAAGTATTTAAACATTTTCAAATGCTGAGAAATATTTCTTGTATAAACAATAAAAAATAGTTTAACTGCAACAGAAGCTAGTATAGACAAACGTAAACTATGACTTCTTAGATCACTGGATCATACAAGGCTACCAGTCTAGCTTTTCTAAATCACAAAACATTTAATTATTTGTGACACGATGTCTCTGGTACAAACATTTTTCACTAGATAAACACAAATTGCAAACAGAGAAGTTTTGGCCTTCTTCTTGGCTCCCACGGGGCCGATATTAGGTATTTTTTCCCAATTTCAAAAAAATAAATAAAAAATCTGTTTTACTCAGCCTCAGTCAGATGGTCCGCCTATCGAAAATAGCAGCCGGAGAATAGCGCACATATTGTACATTCGGATATTTCATATACTATATTTTATATAGAGTTTAATTAACATTGTTGAAGTGATACGGGAAATAATTCCCGAGTGAGAAAGATTCTTGCGATATAGAAACAAGTGCGTTTTCGCACGAGTTTCTATATCGCGAGAATATTTCTCACGAGTGAATTATTTTCGGTATCACGACAAAAATGTTAATTAAACTATATAATATATATTCTGTGATGAATTTCTTTCCAATCGTCTTTCGACACAAGTATTCCTTCTTCTGTCACTCCTTTGGCGACAGCGCGGAGTAATATCATGACGTCAATTCGTGACGTAATATCGTGACGTCTATCGTTTAGTTCATAACATTTGGCTACTGTGCTATCTTGCGCACTAGGCGAGATAGCACAGTAGAGGAAGGGATATGTTATAGATTTTCTCAAACTGGGATATTTCTATAATTCTTCACAGAATATATAATATATGCTGTTATCAGGATCTTCCGGATATTTCATATACTATTAAAAATTTATAAAATAACATTTATGGTTCTCGGTGAGCTATATTCGTAGCGAGTGTAATGCAGGTAAACAGACAATAAACATGTCACATACTAGTAAATATTATCGCAACAAAATCGTGAAAATAAATACGCTGGAGGTTCAAAAGATTCAAAAAATGAATTGTATTGTTCTGAAAATTCCCAAATCCTGTATTTTGTCGATGAAAATATTTCCCAATTTTGCAATTTCTCCGACAAAAATTTCCCAATTTCTGAAGGAGCCCTTTTCCCAAAATACCCAGAAAAAGGCCTGTAGTTGTATTAACGTTTAACACGGTCTTCATCACTGAACCCGTTCTGTGCAGTGACAGCGTCATGGCCGATTATTTATATAATTTTCCACATAGAAATAAAACCTTAATTTCGGTTTAAAACATTTGCCTATTGTAAAATTAAAACATTTAATAGATAATATTAAACAGGTTACCGCATTTTATTCAGTTAAACATTTTTTTAAACATGTTTTGTTGTCAAAATATCCATTATAAAAGCCTGCTTTAATAAGTTTTTCCATCGCTTAATAGAATTAAGACTGGACCACGTAATGTGCAAGTAGGATATAATTATATGTCTACCAGTCATTAATATATTGCCCATAATGCTTGAGTTTGTTTTAATAGTGTCTGGCTGTCTATTAAATAGAAGATTGTATGGTAACAACATCTAATTTGGCAAACAAAGTTGACAAAAACATAGTTTATATTTTTACATAGCCATTTCCCTCCCTTAATATAAGTAAATTCTGTTCTGTAGAAAATGTACAAATATAATTAGATGAAAACGATGCATCTGCCGAAAGCTAAATATTCGTGAAATAATAAGTAACTATTTTGAAGGTTTGTCTCCAGGATATCTTGACGTTAATGAATGGTATTATTTGCGGAAACCAAATATTTTATTTTGTTCCGTTCATAACTTATATCCCTAGTTATTACTCCTTATTTAAATAAATAACTAAAACAATTTATTGTCATAAAAGCAATAATATTTACTTGAGTATTTCCCCTATTAATATAGAAGTGCCCCCACCTGTTTTAAGAAACCTTACCTTCTTCAAAAATCCAAACATTTCTAAAAAAAATAAAAAATTTCCGTCTTTACCGCTAATAGATTTAATTATGAGAGTTTTTTACTATGACACTGGTATGGTCTATGACATAAACCTTAAAGCGCTGTCATCATCAATTCAAATTACCGCTTTTATTTATCTTCTTTCTTTCAATTTACTATTTAGTTTATCTTTTTTATTATTTAATTCATACGCAACCAACCCATGTTGTAATCGTCAAGTTCGACGGAAATGTGTATCATACAGATACAGAGTGATGACAGCGATATACTCGGTATACAGTCGGGTTTAGGTTTAGTCAATGACGGTGTCATAGTAAAAGATCCCCCTACAGTAATTCTATAAGGAAACAGTCGGGAATGGGGGGGAAAGATATTGAAAACTTGAACCATAATAAGAGTGCCACCTTTGCACTTTGCATAGCACCCGGGCGCTACTATTAGAGGAAATACGGTATTTGAGTTCCATATGGAAAGTACAAAACTCATAGAATATTCTTTTCTTATATGAAACAAATGGTCATGTAAGGCTCTATGAATTGTATGAGAACAAGTCTGGATTAATAAGGTCATGAATGTTGAGATGATCTTTACATAATTGTATCATCTGTCACTTGTTCTCTGTCACCCAGGTGGATGGTCAGTCGTTGCATGGGTTCAGTAACCATGATGCTGTGGAAGTATTGCGCAATACTGGACAGGTCGTCAATCTCAAACTGGCGCGGTATCAGCACGGAGCCAAGTTTGAGAAACTGCAACAATACCTTGGTATGTTTAAACTTCCTTATTCATGAATATTTAGATTGAAGCTACAGGCCTCTGCCCGCAGGGTTTTTCTCTCTGGCAGAGGCATACCTGATGCGAACCATCTCGTCTTCCTCTGAGATTGCTGTCCCAATATAAACTAAAACTGTGTTAACCCATTAACCCATTACATATAAATAATGGACTGTTTTCTTTGAATTAAGAACATTCCATTTATGTGACAAAGGGGTGTTTTGGGGAAAATGACTGATCAGCAGACGCAAAGGCTATTATAGTCGTACTTAGCGTGATAAGGGTTAACAGGACATAAACCACATTGATTGGACGTTATTTCGGTGAAGCAAAGATTCAAAATATTTTCAAGTTACCCAGACAAAAGTATGTTTAATTATTTTATATGTTTGTATATCCGTAAATTGATTTGTCCCACTTAACAGGGTATATTATGTGCTAAGCTGATTTGAGAAAAACTAAATCAATGTCTTGGTACATTTTATTTCAGTGAAACTGGCAGACGGCCAAATGGATAAAATACTGTCCTTGTCTGTCTTTGTCTGTCTATAGTGATCATCATACATCATGTTTGCCATCAGACCATAATAAATTAATTGCTAGTTTCTCATCCAAATTTAGTTCAAAATAGGGGCGGTTGGTGAAATTTTATTTTTTATTTTATACGACAAATGGAAAATGGCATCGGCACAAGGCAAAAATGGTAAAAGATACTACTGAGTACTTCCAACAATAAAAACACATTTTTTAATAATGTTTCATACTTTCAGCAATTTTTAGCTCGACTGATCAGAGATCAGCAGATGATCAGAGATCAGCAGAGCTTATGCCGTGGTGCGGCGTCAGTCGTCCGTCCGTCCGTCTGTCCTTAAACTTTTATTTGTAGCGACTACTCCTCTGAAACTACTAGATGGATATTAATGAAACTTTACAGAAATGTTGCCCATGAAGTCTAGTTGATTCTTGCAAAAATTCATGTTGATGTGAAATCCAAGATGGCCACCAAAGCTAAAAATAGATTTTAAAAAATACAAGTTTGTAGCGACTACTTCTTGAAAACTCTAAGTGATATTGATATGGGAGTTTTTCTAAAATGATCAGCATGACATGATGTTGGTCCTTGTCGAAAATCGTTTTGATTCGGCGTTAAACATGGCTGCCAGCGGCCATCTTTGTTTAAATAGAGTTATATAATGAAAACTTGTAGCGACTACTCCTCTGAAACTACTTGACGAATTTTCATGAAACTTCACAGGAATGTTGCTCTTGATGTCTGATTGATCCTAGCAAAATTTCAGGTCGGCCGGAAATTCAAGATGGCTGCCACAGCTAAAAATCAAAATACAAGTTTGTAGCTACTACTTCTTGAAAACTATAAGTGATATTGATATGGGACTTTTTCTAAAATGATCAGCATGACATGATGTTGGTCCTTGTCAAAAATCGTTTTGATTCGACGTTAAACATGGCTGCCAGCGGCCATCTTTGTTTACATAGAATTATATAGTAAAAACTTGTAGCGACTACTCCCTGAAACTACTTGGCAGATTTTCATGAAACTTTACAGGAATGTTGCTCTTAATGTCTAATTGATTCTAGCAAAACTTCAGGTCGGCCGGAAATTCCAGATGGCCGCCATGGCTAAAAATAGATTTTCAAAATACAAGTTTGTAGCGACTACTTCTTGAAAACTATAAGTGATATTGATATGGGACTTTTTCTAAAATGATCAGCATGACATGATGTTGGTCCTTGCCAAAAATCGTTTTGATTCAATGTTAAACATGGCTGTCAGCGGCCATCTTTGTTTACATAGAGTTATATAATGAAAACTTGTAGTGACTACTTCTCGGAAACTACTTGACGGATTTTTATGAAACTTCACAGGAATGTTGCTCTTGATGTCTAATTCATCCTAGCAAAATTTCAGGTCTGCCGGAAATTCAAGATGGCCGCCACGGCTAAAAATAAAGTTTGTTTCTCTTGAGGCATTTTAACAGCAATTTACCAAAAGGTTTGGCTCATGGAAAGGAAGCTTGTATTTGCTGTTTGGGTCATTTCGTCCAAGGTTAAGGTCACTTTCTAAAGTTTCCGATCAATAACGTTTGTTTCACTAGAGGGATTTTAACAAAACTTTACCAAACGGTGCATCATGAAAAGGAAGCTTAGGATTGCTATTAGGGTCATTTGATCCAAGGTCAGGGTTACTGTTACTTTAAATAAAAAATTGGTTTCTCTGATCAATAACTTCAGTTTTCCTTGGGGGATTTTAACAAAAAATTACCAAAATGTGTGGCTCATGAAAAGGAGGCTCGGAATTGATATTCAAGTAATTTGGTCCAAAGCCAAGGTCACTTTTACCAACAATAGAAAATAACTTTACTATCCCTTTAGGGGTTTTAATGAAACTCTACCACAAGGCGCAGCTCATGGAATCTACTAAAAAAGAAATGTTGGTGCCTTTAAGTTATAAACAAAACTGTTGTTAAATTCTTTAAAAATATAGTTTAAAATTTGTTTACATTATCCTATGCAGTATTTCATACACAGTTATGTTCAGTCCCATACTTTGCAGACAGATAATCTGGCATTTTGGGGTTCCAAATTTAATATGCTAGCTACTGGAGTGACACATTACATTTCTGTTACCTTAGATTTTTCATTGACATGTTCATCTGTCACTTTATCCAAGGAGAAAATTAAATATCCTAAAAAAAAATCAGTGACACAATGCCCAGTGGGGGACATTGTATTGCAAATTTCTGAGGCCAGTCACCTTTATTTGGCTGTCAGAAGTTGGTAGGTGTATTTAACATAAATTCAGAGTATTACTTTGTGGTTCCTGGCACCTAGTAACATGAACATGCTATGCTATCAATTAAATATCATGGTGGAAAAATGAACTTCTCTAATTAAACATATTTCATACTAATACAGTTTCTTAACAAGAGACTTATATATTAGTAGCTTTAAAGTGTTTAAATGATATGATTTATAAAACATAATTTCAGACAGTAAAACCTGAATCACATAAAGTCCCAGATAGAATTTCTGAATTCTCATGCAAATGCTAGACAAATCAGACATACATATTAGTTCTTTCTCTGTAAAATCCGATTTACTGGTGTAATCCAGTGACACTATCCAATGACTGGCAATTGTTGTTACATTATGTGTCTGTCCAGACAGTAAATCAGGTGTTTTAAGGTTGCTATAAATACAATATGTTAGTGGCCTAACACCTTACATTCTAGCTGCATTGGAATATATGGTTTATTGAAATCAGCTAGACATCAGAATTTCTTATAACTGCAATAAACACTTCCACTCTTTCCTCAAATGTGTTTTCAATGGGTTAAAGAAAAGATTTTCTTATAACTGTAATAAACACTTCCACTCTTTCCTCAAATGTGTTTTCTATGGGTTGAATTGAATTGAATGTTGTTTAACGGCTCATCAACACAGTATAGGTTATTTAGAGCCGCCCCAGAGAGAGGGGAAGGATACATAGGAATCCGGGAACCTGCCCTTCTCTTATTATCGAATAGATTCCTATGGTTCTTTAACGTGCTCGGAGGATAGACCGATACACGGGACCGCCCGGTTTACATCCCCATCCGACGGACGAGGCTAAGGTAAAGTGTCTTGCCCAAGAACACACCGACGGAACTCAGTGGCACCACGGAGGATTGAACCCGGGGCCTCTGGTTACAAATCCGCTGCGCTACCGACTGCGCCATGCCAGCCCCTTCTATGGGTTGAAGTCAAGATAATGTGACTGTTGTCTCAGCATATGTACCAGAACTACCCTGCTGCAGGGAGCGCCACTATTTTCATCCATTCTGTTATTATATGAAGCGGTTATGAAGATTTAAAAGAATTTAAAGTCGGCAAGAAACTTTGTAGCTTCTGTGTAAATTAAAATCATTGTCCAAAGAGACTTTGGTTGGAAAATTAATCTGGCAGAACTGCCTCCCTGTCTCCTTTTTGTTCTGTAATAAACTCGTACAAGAGATGTATTTTAGGTTGGAATGGAGTTTTTTCAAATGCATGATAAATTATTAATGACAAATCATTTTGCAAACTTATAATTGTCTTCAATCATCCACAATTGATTTAGCAGCCAGAGTGCTAGCATTTGCAAAGTCGAATGTAGAAGTTAATGAGAAACAATTGCCTTTATTTATGGTAAACTAAAAATGGCATACAATTTGTTATTGCCATGTCACAGTATTGCAGCTCCTTGTACAATTGATTGGACCAGTAGCCTGAGGTGTTTTGGATGGAATGATAAAGTAGTTCTCCTGCACTTTATCTTGTGTTTGTTTGATTATGTTGTTCATAAACAATATCAAAGATTCTGTGAGCAGTTTTAATCCAGGAAGTTTTCATAAAAAGTATCAAAATATTCTGTGAGCAGTTTTAATCCATGAAGGTTTCATAAAAAGTATCAAAAGATTCTGAAAGTATCAAAGCTTTTGTGAGCAGTTTTAATCCAGGAAGGTTTCATCAAAAAATATCAAAGATGCTGTGGTCAGATCAAATTCAGAAGGTTTCAACAAAAATGTCTAAAAGGTTATGAGCAGCTTAAATCCAGGATTAGGTTTCATCGCAAATAACAAAGATTCTTGTTAAAAATGCAAATAAGCCTGCAATTTATGTATGTGGAAAATGAACTATGAATTGTCACCCATTCTGACTAAAGTCCCAATTACCAGAATTCCTATTGCTCAGAATTGAAAATGAGATGCTCAGAATTCCCAATACACAGATTTTTTTTCATGTACATATTTCCCAGTGTACATATTTCCCAATGTGCTGATCCGTATATACAGTTTTCAGAATTCCCGGTCTTAAGAACTCCTAATAAACAGATGAATGTACGTAATTCCTAACATCAGAATTTCCAAAGTACAGAATTTCCAGTATCATAAATCCCGATATACAGAATTCCCAATATCATAAATCCCAATGTACAGAATTCCTAATTTTCAGAATTCCCAATACACCAAATACCCAATGTATAGAATTCTCCATGTGAAGAATTCCAATGTTCAAAATTACAAATGCTCAGAATTGCCAATGTTCAAAGTCATTGTTATTGTTCACATTTTGTCATTCCAAAGAAAACATCAACGGTTTAGTTCTGACAATGACCCTGAAAATGTTGAGATGTAACCAATTTTGTCAAAACTACCCAGTTAAAGGGACACACGGCAATCTTGAGTTTTATTCGAACATTAAAATTTGCTACCCAATTTCGTTATCCTGCGTCATTTTGACTTTAAAACTGCTTGCATATGAAAAAATTGAGATTTCAATTTTCTTCCATATTTCACCAAATTTTTAAACATATTATTGATGCACTATTATAAAAATTTAGTAATATGTAAAAATAATTTGCTTTGAACTAATCTAACAATTACTACTAATGATTGAACAAATGCAAGTGAAGAGAAAGTTTTTAAAAAATCAAGATTGCCGTGTGTCCCTCTAATATCCACCAGTTCAACTTTTGTCTGTCAGAAATAACAGTACTTCATAACTACTTATATGTTCATCACACAATTTGACGCATTTACAATTGAAAAGATAGAGAAAAAAACAAACATTTTGGACAATAGATGTCAGTGGGCTTGTCAGAATAGATATAGCTAATCTGGAAAAATAGATTTTCCGCCAATCATGATTAAAGATGAGGGGTTCCTCTTTGACCATTCACTGAGCTCAAGTGACAACCCACACAATTTGACGCATTTACAATTGAAAAGATAGAGAGAAAAACAAACATTTTGGACAAAAGATGTCAGTGGGCTTGGCAGAATAGATATAGCTAATCTGAAAGAATAGATTTTCCGCCAATCATGATTAAAGATAAGGGGGGCCATTTAGAACACCCAGAAAAAAAAGTGCAGGGTTTTCAATAAGTTTTGATTGAGCAGGCCGTTTTATAATTTAAGGACGCACCAACCACTTTTTTTTCCTACTTTTTAAAAGCTAATATCAGATTAAATAAATATCTGTCGAACATCTTTTGACAATACTTATCCTATTCCGATCCAGACTACAGAACTGTGAACTTGACTAAAAAGAAATTGTTTCAGATAAACATATATACAGCATTCTTTGATGAGTCATGACTTTTTTTATTGCTTTAGTATGATGAGCTTTATCCCTATGACAGGGACTAAATCAGTCGGATAAAGAGAATTTTAGATGTGAAAAATAGCAACATTTGTATGTTGAACATTTGTATGTTGTTTGTCAATATCATTGCAAAATATTTATTACACAGAAATAAGTATAATAAAACAATCCTTTATCAAGACATTTGTATTAAAGGAAAGATATTGAAGAAATGATAGCAGTATCGATCTAAGAACACACTAATGGCCAACATAATGTCAAATGGATCCTCTCTCTGCTATTAAATTTAATGTTTATTTCAATACTGTTCTATACATTATATATTAATTTGTTAATTTTGCCCATTTCATAATTATTGCTGTTTGTACATTATTGCATTGAGAAGAAATAAAATATTAAAAACATATCAGCACAGACTAACTAATATCAGCCCCAACCCGGACTGACTAATATCTAATATCAACCTTGGTTGATTAATATGATATCAACCCTGACTGACCAACTAATATCAGCCCTGACTGAGTTACTAGCCCTGACTGACTGAAAAATATCAGCAAGATCAGCCCAGACTGACTAACTGAAAACAACACTGACACTGACTGACCAACTAATATCAGCTTGGACTGCTGACCAACTAATATCAACCCTGACTGATCATCATCAAGTTGCTAATATCAACCCTGACTGACCAGCTAATATCAGCCCTAACTGGTCAACTAATATCAGCCCTAATTAAATAATATCAACCCTACCCTGACTGATCAACCAACTAATATCAGCCAAGACTGACTAACTAATATTAACGCTGACTGACAAAATAATATTAGCGGAGACTGACTAACTGATCAACTAATATCAAACCTGACTGATCAACTAATATCAACCCTGATCAAGTAATATCAAACCTGACTGATCAACTAATATCAACCCAGATCAAGTAATATTAAACCTGACTGATCAACTAATATCAACCCAGATCAAGTAATATTAAACCTGACTGATCAACTAATATCAACCCTGACTAAAAAACCTAATATCAACAGTGATTGTCTGCTCGACTAATATCAGCCTTGACTGACTTATATCAGCCCAGACTGGTAAATTGTTCATATTCGATATTCAAAAGTTCTTTTATTTATTTTATTTATCTAGAAGATTAAACAGGGTCTCAACAAATGGCATTTTTGGTAATTTTGTCATATTGTGTAGATTTTGAACTTTTCTGAGAATTTTTTTTATCCTAAAAATATAGAGCGCACCTCTGAGCACACACAGTTTTTTCGCTGATGATCTGCCTCTATCAAGTACATGTTTTAACAAAAAATCAGATGTGCTCGAGGGTGCGCTCTATATTTCCAAGACCAAAAACTGACTAAAAAGTAACCAAAATGTCCATTTTTTAAACTAATTTAGAGCATTCAAACTTACTTTTAATGAGTTCTAATAATGATTTCGTCCATTTGTAGCTAAAATAATTATTAAAAATGTGGACATTCACAATTTCAATATTGGGGGCCAATTTTGCCCCTTATACCTAGTCCTTTATGTGAGATCTTATAGTAAAAAAAATACAAATCAGATTCGCATAAATTCCAAAAATGTTCGCTCGAGTTATCGCGTAAATAAGACTGAGCTAGTCTTTGTCCAGTAACTCGCAGGCTGATCTTGTTTTACAATGTCCGGCTGATCAGTCATTTCCCCAAAACGCCCCTTTGTCACATAAATGGAATAGTCTTAAAGAAAGATTAACAGTCTGTAATATATATGTAGGGGGTTAAGGGTTAAAAGAGGCTATTGCTCCTTAGACCAGCATATGATTGACATCTTCTTCTGCATCTCTGGAGACATCAGCTTGCTTAATGTATATCTTTATTTGTAACATAATATCAGATATTTGTCATACAGTGGGGCCTTTTGTCAAAGCTGTCTGTTCTCAATTTATTTTCCTAGACAGATTATTGTAACTGGTATTTAAGTAAAAATAAAGATCAAGTAGCCCATCTAGGTGTTTAAATAACCATGCAATGAGCTGAGACAGACGCTATCTTTTTTGTAGCATGACTGTATGTCAGACGTCTGTACTCTAAATTCATCTATCTGGTAGTTGTAGTACGTATATCCACGCCCCTTTAGTTGCCCTAATTTGAACAATTTAATGCCTTGCATTCATCAAAGGAAATGTCACCGACCGTGCTACAAATATTTATTTAAGACAATGGTAGTGAGTGATAGTATGCATGAACGGCACTAAGTAATTAATTTGTGCTTATTATTTGAAAAATACTTTTCTCCTGAAGTGTGTATTTAAACTAGCAACAGAGTTTTTTTATTTCCGTAAGCTTTATCTTTCTTTTAAGCATAAAAATAAGTTATCTCATTGCCAAATTGGTCATTTGAGTAATGCACGCCCCTGTTTTATTGTCCCTTTCACTTCTTGCATGACCCTCAATTTGACCTTCAAATCAAAATTTGACATTAAAATCAGTTTTTACACAATATGACCTACCGTATTTATGTCGACATGCCATAAAACACCATTTATCCTTTTATTTTCGATTTCACTAGGGTATTAAACACAATTAGTAACTGAACACAGTCACTTAAACCTCCCTTGGGGCCCTCAAACCCTTTTTGCTTCTTGATCTTCGCAGATCCAGCTATTAGTTTCTCTAAATGATGGCCCCAATTAGGAATGGCCCAAAGAAATAGCCAACTGTTGTCACAACAGAAGGTAGAACTCAGTGCTCCAGATAAGACAGATATCTGCGTAATTACGCATATTTTTTCATAAAAACGCATTAAAAATGAAATAATTGCTTTTTGAAGTTTGAGCTATTGAATGACAATCAAGTACCTCCAGCAATTACTAGTTGATGCTTGCCAGAAGAAAAAAAAGAAGTCTGCTGTTTGACACAAATTAATGCCATTTAAAAAGGACAGGCAGCTATAATGCATATATATATATATATATAAGGGTGAGAAAATACATACATCTACAAAATACTTTCAAAAAGCACTGGATTCCCGAGGGGAAACGAAAATGATGGAATAAATTAATAGATGGGGGGGAAAAAAAAAAATGTTTTTTTTCCCCCATCTATATATATAAGCGGAAAAGGAAATACATTATAAATGTTTTATATTACGAGTAAACATTTTACATGAATATTTTTTTCAAAACTTGTTTTAAGAATACGCATTAGTAAATGAAAATTTTGCAATACAATTTTTTTCATGGGTACAATACGCATTGTGATGAAAGCTTATCAGGAGCACTGAGAACTCCCATACTGAGTGAGACCTGGGAACTGAAACACTTGGTTGTGAATTGAACCTGATATTCATTTCCAGTAATCAGCTTCATCTCCACTATTGTCATATTTTGCTCATCCCCATTCCCCATTTTTAGATGAAATGACCTGTTAAAGGGTTATAGAACATCGTTTGTTCCTTTGTTCATTCGTTCATTCTTCATTCATTTATTCCCCTTTGGTTTGTTTCTGTTAATGAATCTGCACCATTTTTGCTTTTTTGATCGCTCACAAATCAACTGATAGCTTCGCCCTTTTGATGCTATCATTTTCTTGGTTCAGTGTAGGAATCTTCAGGGACCAGTCATTATTCATTGTTACATGAATGTTAGCAGAACACTTCAATTTCTGTAGTCTCGATCATCCAGACCTCTCGCGAGACTTCTTTCAAAGAAGTGCATACGATGGTCTGGAGTAAAGCTTCTTTAAAAATTTTGACATCAAAACAAGGTGTAGACAAAAAAAAATCACCGGCCTCTGATTGGTCAACTTCAATTTGTTATGGAAATTCATGGGAATCACACCCTACGTCACGACGGCGTCAAAAATTACGTGACGTTACGCGCAATGTTGTGCAATAAAATTACTCCAAGCATAGTCAGCGGATCTCGATTAATGCTAAAAATTAAATTTTAAACATCATTTCGTAAGATTATATTATGTTTTTAGAGAAACTACAATAAAACAAAGTTTATTGTATATTTAATAAGGACGTACACACATCCCATTGGAACTAATGTGGCGGGTAATTCAACGTGCACTTGCAATCAAAATGATGTCATTTCGCAGTCAGTTTTGACGGTTGGCGCCGTCTATCGGTCAACATGTTTAAAGAACAGTGAGTCCAGACGCTCACTAGCGCTCGCAGTCAGCTTGAGTGTGTCTGGATGATAGAGACTACCATTTCTACTACCAAAGAAGCAGGGCTGATACTCTTACATTATTAATCCCAAAACAATTTTCAAGACAATCTTTCAATAATCTGAGTGTAAGTTTAGAAACACAACACAGTAAACCATTAGAGGGAGCTTTGAGAAATAATATACTGAAAGGAAAAAGAAACGCATAATGGGTATTTCTGCTATATATTGTATGTTTAATATACTACTGCTAATCGAATGGTACAGGGCGACATTAGGCCTGTCCTTTCGGAAAGAAGGTTTAAACAGCACCGAACACACCAATGGTTACCCCTTTAAAGTTTCATTATCGACAGAATTCGCATTTGGCTCAAGCAGGTGAGCAAAGTAGGCTTTAAATGTTGCAATCTCTTAACATTAAACACAATACTGAAATGGCTTGACTTTTTTCAAGGGAAACTTCAACATTTATGAATTTCATGTAACAAAGTATACTTTGATTAAAAGGTCTACTGCATGAAAGAGTTGTCCTTTCTGTAATTAGTTGTAGCCCCTTTTTGCACAAAAAACGTTGATATATATCTGGAATATTACGTGGAATTAGGTGTATATAATAGTGTAGTATAGGCAATATTCTGATTATGCATTTCTTTTTCCTTTCAGTATATATCTAGTAAAATAATATTCCGGACACATCAATAAAGTATTTTGTCAATAACAAAATAATGAAATCCCCCTAACAGTGGCTACAACTTGGTAGAGGTAAAGAAAACAACAGAACTGTATTTTCTCTAATATTAATCACCTTGGCGTTAATTTGAACCGTAACCTAGTTTGAAGTTGGAGATTGGTGATTTTTAGACAATAATAATATTTGACTAGCCTGTTTTTGTTGGGCCATTTGCTGTTCTGTTTATTGATTTTCTCCCTCTTTCGTATCAATTCATACGCAACGTCTTAATTCTTTGACTTTGAATTGATTGGTCAGTCATTTTCCTGTGCTTAATGGAGAAAACATGGTGTTTACTGTATGAAGTAAGTACTTATCACAAACAGTAAATTGTGCCAGTCAAATAGAAAATTTGCTCAACGGAAAAAATCACAATTTTTTAACGAAAAAGGCCAGTCGAATACTCATAGTAGCTTTCATGATGAATAAAAAGTCTCGCAGGCTGATCTGGGTTTACAGTGGACGCAAAGGCTATTATAGTCGTGCTTAGCGTGTTAAGGGTTAATAAATGCTTGACCGAATAAAGGGATGGTGTTTATAAGAGGCTAAACAAAAAATCACGTTTTGACTTTAAAAATGTTGTTTACCACAAAAGTGAGAGAAGATACAGTCACACCATTAAAGCCTACAAGACACTTGAATGTTGTCCCCTTATTCCTTGCCAATATTTCAAAGTGGGGGTGGTTTGTAACTATATACTGGTGTTAAAATAAACCCTGTCAGACAAAGTATCTATCCATCAAGCTACACAGTTGCCCTCACACATTCCTTTGTAACCGGAGGCCCCGGGTTCAATCCTCCGTGGTGCCACTGAGTTCCGTCGGTGTGTCCTTGGGCAAGACACTTTCCCTTAGCCTCGTCCGTCGGATGGGGACGTAAACCGGGCGGTCCCGTGTATCGGTCTATCCTCCGAGCACGTTAAAGAACCATAGGAATCTATTCGATAATAAGAGTAGGGCAGGTTCCCGGATTCCTATGTATCCTTCCCCTCTCTCTGGGGCGGCTCTAAATAACCTATACTGTGTTGATGAGCCGTTAAACAACATTCAATTCAATTCAATTCACACATTCCTACATTATTTCCAAAAGTAGCTCAGCTTCTGCACAGACAATGACTAGCAGGCTGAATGTACACAACATGAACACATTCCTTCAAATGTTAGGAACTAACAAAATAATAAATTCTACTATAACATGGCTGATGCATCCAGTCTATACTAAGTTAAAGATAAGTAGTTGGCTCAACTCACCCTATTTTTTGGCACTGACCCTACGGGTTTTAAAAAAAGGTTAACAAATGTTAATACGTTTGTTAAAATATGTAAACCGGTAAATTTACAGTAAAGAAACAAAAATAAAGCAAAACAAAACAAATCCCTGCCTACCAACCCTATAGTTCTAAAGCTTAACTTGTAAGTGAGAAAGTGCCAATTCTTATGGGTGGCGACAGGTATACAGTACTGGTTCTACCCAGGAATATTGGAGTGGTCGGCCTCAACCTAAAAACTAAAAAAAAAAACGACTGTCATAAATAGCCTAAAATGTGCTTAATAATGACAAACACACAAACAAAACTAAAGCTGCAAGGGCAAACACATATATATATGTATTTGGCCTTATTATGGATGCTGGCTGGTCCATCAAATCAGTCAGTAGTCGGGTCATTATTTCATGAAATCCAGCCCCAATCTCTATTTCTTCTCTGTTCACAATGCGAAAACCCAATTATTTAATGTTAGTACAGATTCTACAGCAAGATACTATATGATTAGAATCAAATTAAGGAAAGAGAAAAACCATTCCACTATTTTATGAACCATACTTATGGTAAGAGAGGAAACATCAATTAAAGCACACGCAAATAAGGTATTAACGCAAATAAGGTATTAACGCAAATAAGGTATAAACGTTGGGTGCTTTAATAGATTTGAGAAACTCAATACATGTTTTGATTTTATTTATTTTTACCGGCCGGTCGGTTGGTCGGTTGGTGCAGCGTTCTGGTTCATTGACTTTTGGTGGAGTAACCGCCCTTTATTGATTTCTTTTAGCCATACGTTATACATTGTTGTCCTCCTAGACTTTGCAACAGATTTTGGCGAAACTTGATAGGAAGTGTTAGTAGTTGCGCATAAATAAAAGTTCATCTTAGACACACATATTGCTTTGTTTGATGATGTCATACATGGCAGCCATGTTTGATCAATAATCGATTAGTTGGTGCAGCTCATCATCGATCATGAAATGTCAACCGATTTCAAACACTTGTTTTTAGTGGCAAGTACCGGTGTGTGTCCTTGAGAGTTAATGGCGTTGATCTACATTCAGAAGTACATTTTGAAATGTAACTGTTCTAATTTAGCTAAACTTTGAAGTATTTACTGGTAGTTTATATACATTTTCTTTATTGCAGCTCAGCCCCAAATGAATGCCGTGCCAGCCCCACCCCCTCCAGCTGTGAGCCCTGATGTTGCCATGACAACCACTCCAGTATATGACCTTGCTATGCAACAACAACAACAACAGCCACCGGTGGACATGGAAGATGTCGCCTTATATCCGCAGGAGGAAATGGGTAAGTTCTGCCCATTTGTCAGTTTGGGCAAACCCATTTGTTTAGGATCCCATTTGGGTGTGTGCGTACCTCCACCTGTCTGTCTTGGAACGGTTCCCAAAATGAAGCTCTGTCAGACACCTGTGTTCTTCATTCTGATAGCAACTCTATGGCCGGGATAGTACAGACACTGAGTCTAAAACGTTCTCACCTCTCACCAATGTGGGTTTGTCAAGTGAGAAAGTGTCGATTCTTAGGAATGGAGGGAGGTATACAGTACTGATTCTACCAGTAAAAATGGGGTGATCTGTTCTTCAACAAAACAATCGACCATCTTATATAGCCTAACATGTGCTAAAAATGACATAAAACACATTCAAACAACAACAAAGAAAGATCTTCATTCTGTTCGTTCGAGGCTATTTTGTTGATTGCACATACCATCCATTTCAGCAGTGAACAGGCAGGAATATAGACCGAGACTTCGAATGAGATCAATTTCTGATTTAACAGATTGAGGGGAAATGTGGTTGCCATGTGTATAATTTGTGGTCTGATGTATTAGAAAACTAGTTTTAATTCGAGAGGTAGTAGACCATTCTATAATGATGTCTTTAAACATTCTTAATAGCTTGACTGATTCACTGTTATTATTGGACTGCATTGCTGCTTCCTGGTAGATCGAATTGTCATTTAACCGATCATCAACAATTATTTAGTTCCTTTTAGAACCAACGGCTCCTAGAGAGAGTAGAGCATTCTTAGGAATCAGATCAAGTCCATTCTTCTTGTTCTTTTATCTCCGAACAAAAAGATGCTCTGGCCGCCAGAGGATAGAAGCCAGGTCCAGTGCAAAGGAATAGATATTCTGGTTGCCAGCACTTAATCTTTGAAAGGGAATGTTGCAGTATCAATAGCTATAGATAGATGGATATACTCCAAGGTTCAGTGCACAGGAATAGATGCTCTGGCTGCCAGAGGATAGAATCCAGGTCCAGTGCATAGGAATAGATGCTCTGGTTGCTAGAGGGTCCAATCCAGGTCCAGTGAATAGGAATAGATGTTCTGGTTGCCAGCACATAAATCTTCGAAAAGGGGTGTTGCAGTATCAATAGATAGATGGATAGGCTCCTAGGTTCAGTGCATAGGAATAGATTCTCTAGCTGACTAGAGCAATTTACCCAAATATTGTCACCATAATTCAAAAAGATTTGGTTGATTATAAATTATGCATTCTGCCAGAGGATAGAATCCAGGTCCAGTGCCTAGGAATAGATGCTCTGGTTACTAGAGGGTCCAATCCAGGTCCAGTGCATAGGAATAGATTCTCCGGCTGCCAGAGGATAGAATCCAGGTCCAGTGCATAGGAATAGATTCTCTGGCTGCCAGAGGATATAATCCAGGTCCAGTGCATAGGAATAGATGCTCTGGCTGCAACAAGAAAGAATCCAGGTCCAGTGCATAGGAATAGATTATCTGGTTGCAAGATGGTCCAATCCAGGTCCAGCGCATATGAATAGATGCTCTGGTTGCTAGAGGGTTCAATCCAGGTCCAGTACATATGAATAGATGCTCTGGTTGCTAGAGGGTCCAATCCAGGTCCAGAGCTTAGGAATAGATTCTCTGGCTGCCAGAGGATAGAATCCAGGTCCAGTGCATAGGAATAGATTCTCTGGCTGCCAGAGGATAGAATCCAGGTCCAGTGCATATGAATAGATTCTCTGGCTGCCAGAGGATATAATCCAGGTCCAGTGCATAGGAATAGATTCTCTGGCTGCCAGAAGATAGAATCCAGGTACAGTGCATAGGAATAGATTCTCTGGCAGCCAGAGGATATAATCCAGGTCCAGTGCATAGGAATAGATGCTCTGGCTGCCACAAGAAAGAATCCAGGTCCAGTGCATAGGAATAGATTATCTGGTTGCAAGATGGTCCAATCCAGGTCCAGCGCATATGAATAGATGCTCTGGTTGCTAGAGGGTTCAATCCAGGTCCAGTACATATGAAAATATGCTCTGGTTGCTAGAGGGTCCAATCCAGGTCCAGAACTTAGGAATAGATTCTCTGGCTGCCAGAGGATAGAATCCAGGTCAGTGCATAGGAATAGATTATCTGGCTGCCAGAGAATAGAGTCCAGGTCCAGTGCATAAGAATAGATCCTCTGGTTGCCAGAGGATAGAATCCAGGTCCAGTGCATAGCAATAGATCTCTGGCTGCTAGAGAGTCCATTCCAGGTCCAGTGCATATGAATAGATGCTCTGGTTGCTAGAGGGTTCAGTCCAGGTCCAGTACATTTGAATAGATGCTCTGGTTGCTAGAGGGTTCAATCCAGGTCCAGTACATATGAATAGATGCTCTGGTTGCTAGAGGGTCCAATCCAGGTCCAGAGCATAGGAATAGATTCTCTGGCTGCCAAAGGATAGAATCCAGGTCCAGTGCATAGGAATAGATTCTCTGGCTGCCAGAAGATAGAATCCAGGTCCAGTGCATAGGAATAGATTCTCTGGCAGCCAGAGGATAGAATACAGGTCCAGTCATAGGAATAGATTCTCTAGCTGCCAGAGGATTGAATCCAGGTCCAGTGCATATGAATAGATTCTCTGGCTGCCAGAAGATTGAATCCAGGTCCAGTGCATAGGAATAGATTCTCTGGCAGCCAGCGAATAGAATCCAGGTCCAGTGCATAGGAATAGATGCTCTGGCTGCCAGAGGATAGAATCCATGTCCAGTGCATAGGAATAGATTCTCTGGCTGCCAGAGGATAGAATACAGGTCCAGTGCATAGGAATAGATCCACTGGCTGCCAGAGGATAGAATCCAGGTCCAGTGAATAAATGCTCTGGTTGCTAGAGGGTCCAATCCAGGTCCAGTGCATATGAATATATTCTCTGATAGCCAGAGGATAGAATCCAGGTCCAGTGCATGGGACTTCCTGGTTAACACCCGCTTCAGACGTACTGGGCAACAGAAGTAAGCGACTTGCTCAAGGTCACAAGCGCATTGACCTGCAGATCTCAAACCTGCAACCCTTCGGTTACAAAGCAAGCACACTACCACTAGACCTTTCTGCCCAGTCTGTTTTATTAACTTATGTATGCCAGGATTTACAAATAAACAAACATGTAAATGGGTTATTCCAAAATAAGGGGAATAAAATCAATTTCTATTAATAATTCTGAAATTTCACTATTCTTCATTTATTGATTCTTTATTTCATTAATTGGTACAATTGCTTATTCCCTAATTGCAACTTCCAGTCTCTACTTGAATGAGCAAGTATTCATTTCTGAACTTGGAGTGTTGAACGTTGCATTGTATGCATATAGTGCAATTAAAATGATATATATCATGATATTTGTTTAGCATACCGGTCAATATCAATTTTTAAAAAAACAAGTTTATTGTCGCTAGAATTTCAATTGCCATTTTTATGACATGAGCGTTTTATAAAAAAAACATATTGTGCTTAGAGCACATTAGCACAGGCAAAACATATTTGTTTTATTAAACGCTCAACGTCACTTTCTTTTCTATTAAAACCAGTGCATTACTGATATGTGCAAATGGCTTTCTCCGTGGCCGAGTGGTTAGCAACATTGTGTTGTAAACCTTTTTGCCTCTCACTGCGGCGAGTTCGAATCCAAATGGGAGCTCGACTTGTGAGGAAGTGTCTATTCTTACGTATGGTGGGAGGTGTACAGTACTGGTTCTACCCAAGAAAAGTGGGTGATCTGCCTCCACCACGAAAAATCGACCATCATGTATAACCTTACTTGCGTTGAAAATGACATAAAATCCCATAAAAACAATTTAAAAAAAAAGCTTTTGGTGACCCAACAACATGACTACGAGGGGTGTTCCGTTAATAATGCGACTGCTGTATTATTTTGCGGAACTCATGCAATATTTACATGAAACCACTTCGTATCGCTAGAGTGATCACTGACGCGTGTCAAAGGTAAAAATCTCATTTATACATTCACTGACCTTGGTGCAATGTACATTGCTTTATAGCATACTCATTACACTTTATGCAAAATGACTGGCAAACCAGCAGAAAATGTGCTTGAAATTAGGGCCTATATTAGAGGTAGGTCATTACTTGGGTTGAAGCTGAAAGACATTCACCAAGAGGTGTGTGACAATTACGGGGATGGTCAAATGTCGTATAGTACTGTTTGTAGGTGGGTGGCCAAATTTAAATCCGGGCAACAGCGCTTAAAAGATACTGCTTGCCCTGGTTGTCCTGTCACGTCAACGACCAAGAAAAACTTTGAAAAAAGTCCGTGAAATCCTGAAAACTGATGCTCGATACACAGTAAGACAATTAGCTCGGATGACAAACTTGTCGTTAGCACGAGTTCATCTAATTTTGAAAAAGCATCTGAAAGTTAAGAAAATAAATGCAAGATGGATACCGCATTTGCTGACAGAGGACCAAAAGAAGTTAAGGGTTACAACAGCGAAAACTCTTCTGAAAATGTATCCCAAATACAGCAAAAAATCGTTTGAGAATTTAGTTACGGGTGATGAAATGTGGGTCCATTATTATGAGCCAAAAAGAAAAGTATCTTACCGAATCTGGGCCACAAAAAATATGAAACGACCAATTATTGCCAAACAAACGCAAACTGTTAAGAAGGTTCTGTATGCAATTTCTTTTACTACCAACGGTCCCGCCATACAGACGGCGGTGCCAAAAGGCAGAACTGTCACAGGACGGTTTTATAAAAACGTCGAAACAATTGTAGAAGTACTACAAACAGCCTCGCCCTATAACAGGTCTGAAGTATGATCGTCTTCTGCATGACAACGCGCCCACCCACAAAGCCCCTATTGTAACAGACTTTTTGGAGTCAGAGAAGATCACTGTTCTCCCACACCCACCTGACTCGCCAGACCTGGCCCCCTGCGACTATTTTCTCTTCCCAAGACTAAAAAATCACTTATCTGGGAAGAGATATAACTCGAGGAATGCGCTGGGATCTGCTGTTTACCAGTGTCTTAAGGGTGTACCTGTTCATGAATACGAAAAATGTTTTCAAAAGTGGAGTGCGCGGCTCAAAATGTGTGTTTCGGCTAAGCGGGAGTACTTTGAAGGAAATCGCTAAAACAATTGATCAAAAACGATTATAGTATTCTAGTATCAATACCAATCGCATTATTTGCAGAACACCCCTCGTATATCACAATAAGTATTGCAAACACGTGTCGCAATATCCAGCTCATTCACTCACCCAAAGGGAGTTAAACTTGAGAGTTATCTTATTATTACAAAGTAAGTTACACCCCTTGATTAGTACACAATGTTCATATCATTTGGAATAACAGTAAAGGGTTGGACAGTTGTGATGGATGAGGACACGAACAGGTCTCCTGTGTGATCATTAGGTGGTATTATGGATAGCAGACATTCTGGAATATACAGCATCGTACATCAATGCACAGACCTAATAACAAATATGTCTGTGATCAAGCCATTGATCTTTATATACAACAAAACAGAACTTTATACAGCTCTTCCTCAAAACAAAACATAAATTTTTGAAACATTTTGTTTGCATACATGAAATCAGTCGTAACTTCTCTTAACCCTTTCGCCGCCAAATTTCAAATGTTGTCTGCTAAAATTTTAATTAAAACCTTCCTTCAGATATATTTATATATAAAGTGTTATGGAAAGCATTCTTACTGAGTGGCGAACAGTGTAAATCATGATCAGACTACATAAGGTGTGCACGTTGATCTGTTTCTAGACTGGTCGTAAAATCAGTGTTTTCGACTGCGGCAGCGAAAGGGTTAATGGATATTTCGAAAATAAAACATGTTTTAAAACTTATTTTACTGAACAAATGTGATATTGTAACCTGTCTAAAATTACCTATTAAATGTTTTATTTTACAATATGCAAACTTTTTAAGCCGGAATTAAGGTTTTATTTCACACTCCAGCCAACCCTTTTTTTGCTTCTTGGAGAAGGGGTTTGATGGGAAGTTAATGTTATGATATGCAATTTTAATAAAATGAATAATTACACCAAAACTTGGGGTTTAACACTGTTTTCATCAAAAACATTTATTCACAATGGAACTAACATACTATGATTTGTTTTTATCACTTGACATATTTCCTGTGGAATATATGAAATGTATATGAAACTGTAGATGGCACCAGTCCCAAACAAGTATGCAAAAGAGAATGATGTTCCAAATTCGTTACACACCAATATGACTTTAGAAGACGCCGGATATGGGCGAATATTGACGTTTCGGTTCACATTTTGTAAACAGAGTTTGTAAAATTCCGTATGCAATAATGTGTTATAGGTATATAATAGGCCAGGATACCTGTTATATGTTGATCCTGGGTTTGGATTTCAGATCAATGTACAAAAAACAATTATATATCGAACTGGGATCATGTACTTTGTGCATATGCAAATGCGTATGCAATAATATATATAGGCCAGGATACCTGTTATATGTTGATCCTGGGTTTGGATTTTGGATTAGTCACTGGTTATGACTGGGATCCAATATTTGGCCACTGGTTGTGACTGGGATCCAATATTTGGCCACTGGTTGTGACTGGGATCCAATATTTGGCCACTGGTTGTGACTGGGATCCATAATTGGCCACTGGTTGTGACTGGGATCCAATATTTGGCCACTGGTTGTGACTGGGATCCAATATTTGGCCACTGGTTGTGACTGGGATCCAGTAATTGGCCACTGATTGTGACTGGAACCCTATACTTGGCTACTGCTCATGAATTCACATATTTTTTGCTTGTGTAACAAAATATTTGGAGTTTATAATAAACATACACCTGTACTGTATATATATAATATCTTGGTTAGAGTGGGCAATTAAACTTGCCTTTATAAACACTTCAGATGATCTAAGATATGTTTATCACCTGCCTATAACAGTAAAAATATGAAACTCCTGGTAAACATGAATCCACTGATGTCTGTATGTGGGTGGAGGGAGTATGCATGCACAGACACAGAACCTGATCTATGGGTTGTGTGTGTGGGAAGGAATATTGTATACTGTCCACAGGTACTCTTAAATTACTGATTACAAATGGTCTGAAAAATGTGTGTGAGACTAGATCTGCAGCATTTAATGTTGCCCACAGGCTACACAATAAATGTGAAATAGGTTCAGGACCCGTATTCATAAAGGAACTTAAGTAAAAAATATTACTTAAGCCAAATTTAAGATTTTTACATATTTTCAGATATCCTTATTAACCTTTCAGAAACATTACAAAGCATTTATTTTAAGATAATGTTTTAGCTGTGGGTTTTATAATCCATAGCATTATTACAAATATAAAGAAAATGTCTTAAAACGATAGAAAAAGGTGTTTAACACATTGATACATTTTGACTTAAGATATTGCTAAGTAGCTTTATGAATACGGACCCAGTAGAAAGAACATTCTGAAATATTCCAGCAGATCCATATTTTTAATGCTTTTTTTTTCCTTCAGAATAATAAAATTCTCAACCCATTTTTTTACCTGACAATCAATGTCACTTTATGAACCTATTTAGGTTGAAACTAAACTATGGGTTTGCCAGGTATGCGTTAACTCTTAGCCTGCTAAGGGCGACTACAACAGCCTTAATTTGCAGCCAGTGTAAACCCAGATCAGCCTGCGAGTAACTCACAGGCTGATCAGGGTTTACACTTTCTGGCTGCTCATCAGTCATTTAACCAAAACACCCCTTTGTGACATAAATGGAATGGTCTTAATTCAAAGAAAGGACAGTCCATTATATATTCATAGCGGGCTAAGGGTTAAGTAAATGATAGTATTGTTTTCTTAAAGTTCTCAACTTAAAGAGCAGAATTCTATAAGCAGTTTGCTTTCATTCTAATCCTTTAATATGATTGAATCATCTGTATTTATGAAATGTTGTAAACCATTGAAACAATAAAATATGTTTAAACCAACTTAAGTTTGAAGATAGATGCTCACAATAAAATTAAATTTCCTATTATATTTATGGTATCCAGAGATATGTATGTTTTTGCCAATCATGGCTTACTACAGTCATGTTTTGATGAGATTTCATGTGATCTGTATGCATTAGCAGGAACTCAATTCCCCTGGTTATCAAGTTACTTCATAGATAACTGTTTTCAGATTCACTGTACTCCTGTGTTAATAATAAAATTCGACAGATGCTTCCAGGGAACAAAATATGGCCAAGTTTGATAAGATTTATGTTGTTTAATAATGTTTCTATGACTATCAAAATGAGACGTTTCTTTTTTGATATTGTTGAAAGCAGTAGATGAGTTGTAAGATTTTGTTTTGCAGATCATTTTAACATTTGCCTTAAATGTTAAGCTAAAAAGAAATTGTAATTGTAAAAACATTTCCCTTTTTTTTTCTGTGATTTTTAGCTCTACTTGCCAAGGGCCAGCAGATCTTATGGGATGGCGAGTTGTCCGTCCATCGTCTGTCCGTCCGTCAGTCGTCCGTCATTAGTTTTTGTCTCGTTAAGACGATAGGGCCTTCATTTTTCATCTGATCTTTACCAAACTTTACCAGATTGTTAATATCAATGAAAGCTCGGACAAGTTCGAAAACCAGCCAGATCGGACCCGTAACAGCGGAGTTATGGCCCTTCATTTAGTTAAAAATGCTATATTTTGATCTTTACCAAACTTTACCAGATTTTTGGTCTTTTTTTCTTTAATTATTATTATCATTATTTATTGATTTTTTTTTTATATATATATATTTTTTTATTATTACCTCTACTCATGGCCAAGTTTGAAAACCAGCCAGATTGGACCAGTAACAGCAGAGTTATGGCTATTGATTAAGTTCAATGTTGTAGAACATTAGTTTTCATTGTTCAAGTTGCACGTGCCGATGCATTCTAGCAGTACAAGTTGTTTGTACCTACCGTACATCATGTGACCATTAACCCATGAGAGGCCTATTCTGGAGGAAGTCTATCAGTAAACATTTAACGTGGTGATTGTATTGATGAAAAAAAGAAGTGTTTTTATCATTTTGATAATGCAGTGTTGATATGGTAGTTGTTAGCTCTTAGCTAATGTTTGTAAGATAGCATGTTGTCTGTCTGTACATCTGTTTGTCTGTAAACAGTTCTTTTTTTGTTATAACTAATCTTCCAACTTTATATTGCCAACTTTCATGAAACTTCACCATTCATTATGATGTCTAGTTCATACTGCAATTCAACATCCTGAAAAATACAAGATGGCAGACAAGCTAAAAATAGACTTAGCACTAAAATATTGGGATCATAATTCTTCTAGGATTTTAATACTTTTAAAGTATTTACTAATGTGATCGTAGATCCTGACTGAAATCCATGTAAATGAGGCTCTGTTTACATTGCCGTATGTAGGAAATCCATGTAAATGAGGCTCTGTTTACATTGCCGTATGTAGGAAATCCATGTAAATGAGGCTCTGTTTACATTGCCGTATGTAGGAAAGTCTTCCTACTTCTCCTAGCTATATACTTTTATTCAGATCTTCGTGAAACTTAACACGAACATTGCATGTGACATGTATACTCAGTTGCAAAAGAAATGGACACTTTGAAAATTTTACTTTACACCCTATCCTCTTTAGCAAGCGACAGTCCCTTAATGATTTGACCTATTGAAAAACAAATGACAACATGATATTGGCAATGGAATGATAAAAAATTTGGTACCAAATATGGCATATTCATTTTGAAATTTACCAATTTAATTCTGAAAGAAGTTTAGACAATTAAATCTAAAAAAAACTCATCCATTTTCTTTTGCAACTGAGTATAGTTTGACCTAGCTGAAATTCAATTTCCTGCAAAAATCCAAATGGCTAAATTGAATTTTCTCTATAACCTTAAGATTTTTTTGTGAGAGATCAGCATGAATTGAGTTGATCATAAATTTTAAAAATTAATATTACTCAATCTTCCAAATAGGCTGCCATTGACCATATTTTTTTGCACAAACTTATTTAAGAAAAATATTGTGATCCTTACTGCTCAAATCTTTATGGAACTCTTACTGGTACTAAAATAAACATTCCTGCAAAATCCAAAATGGTGGCCATGGCTAAAATTAGTCCTAAAACATGAAAGTTTGTGGTTGCTACTTGTGTTACTGTAAGAGGTATTGGGATTTTTTAATAAAATGATCGATTGGCCTAACATATTTTTTCCAAAATGAAATTTTTGTTGGTGAGGCTTCCAAGATACAGACTATGGGTAATCTTTGGTTAAATATACTTAAATGGCAGCATTGGCAAGTCTAGATCATTATATTGTGAGCTTAGAAGGTTTGGCTGCATTGTCAAAAGTGTGAGTCAAGACATTTGATGCTTAATTTTGGTGGGATTTGGCAAATCTAGGTCATTGTATAGTCAGTCAAGAGATGTGTTGCTTAATTATGTTAGGATTTGGCTAATCTTGGTCTGAGCTAACAAATATTTACTTAATCAAACATTAATTGTTAAATCTAGGTCTTTCTAGTGAAAGGCAAGAAATGTGTTGCTTAATTATGGTAGAATTTGGCTAATCTAGGTCATTCTAATTTGAGCTAAGAAATATGCTACTTAATTATGGCTGCATTGACAAATCTAGGTCATTCTAGTGTGAGTCAAGAAATGTGTTATGATAGAATTTGGCTAATCTAGGTCATTCTAATTTGAGCTAAGAAATATGTAACTTAATTATGGCAGCATTGGAATATTTAGGTCATTATAGTGTGAGCTAAGAAATATGTAACTTATGGAAGCATTGGAATATCTAGGTCATCCTAGTGTGAGTCAAGAAATGTGTTAATTATGGTAGAATTTGGCTAATCTAGGTCATTATAGTGTGAGCCAAGAAAGATGTTAAGTATGGCAGCATTGAAATATCTAGGTCATCCTAGTGTGAGCCAAGAAATGTGTTAATTATGGTAGAATTTGGCTAATCTAGGTCATTATAGTGCGAGCCAAGAAAGATGTTAATTATGGCAGCATTGGAATATCTAGGTCATCCTAGTGTGAGTCAAGAAGTCTGTTAATTATGGTAGAATTTGGCTAATCTAGGTCATCATAGTGTGAGCTAAGAAATATGTAACTTAATTATGGCAGCATTGGAATATCTAGGTCATCCTAGTGTGAGTCAAGAAATGTGTTAATTATGGTAGAATTTGGTTAATCTAGGTCATTATAGTGCGAGCTAAGAAAGATGTTAATTATGGCAGCATTGGATTATCTAGGTCATCCTAGTGCGAGTCAAGAAGTGTGTTAATTATGGTAGAATTTGGCTAATCTAGGTCATCATAGTGTGAACTAAGAAATATGTAACTTAATTATGGCAGCATTGGAATATCTAGGTCATCCTAGTGTGAGTCAAGAAATGTGTTAATTATGGTAGAATTTGGCTATTCTAGGTCATTATAGTGCGAGCCAAGAAAGATGTTAATAATGGCTGCATTGGAATATCTAGGTCATCCTAGTGTGAGTCCAGAAATGTGTTAATTATGGTAGAATTTGGCTAATCTAGGTCATTATAGTGCGAGCCAAGAAAGATGTTAATTATGGCAGCATTGGAATATCTAGGTCATCCTAGTGTGAGTCAAGAAGTGTGTTAATTATGGTAGAATTTGGCTAATCTAGGTCATCATAGTGTGAGCTAAGAAATATGTAACTTAATTATGGCAGCATTGGAATATCTAGGTCATCCTAGTGTGAGTCAAGAAATGTGTTAATTATGGTAGAATTTGGTTAATCTAGGTCATTATAGTGCGAGCTAAGAAAGATGTTAATTATGGCAGCATTGGATTATCTAGGTCATCCTAGTGCGAGTCAAGAAGTGTGTTAATTATGGTAGAATTTGGCTAATCTAGGTCATCATAGTGTGAACTAAGAAATATGTAACTTAATTATGGCAGCATTGGAATATCTAGGTCATCCTAGTGTGAGTCAAGAAATGTGTTAATTATGGTAGAATTTGGCTAATCTAGGTCATTTCAGTGCGAGCCAAGAAAGATGTTAATAATGGCTGCATTGGAATATCTAGGTCATCCTAGTGTGAGTCCAGAAATGTGTTAATTATGGTAGAATTTGGCTAATCTAGGTCATTATAGTGCGAGCCAAGAAAGATGTTAATTATGGCAGCATTGGAATATCTAGGTCATCCTAGTGTGAGTCCAGAAATGTGTTAATTATGATAGAATTTGGCTAATCTAGGTTGTCATAGTGTGAGTCAAGAAATGTGTTAATTATGGTAGAATTTGGCTAATCCAGGTCGTCATAGTGTGAGCTAAGAAATATGTAACTTAATTATGGCAGCATTGGAATATCTAGGTCATCCTAGTGTGAGTCAAGAAATGTGTTAATTATGGTAGAATTTGGCTGATCTTGGTCATTATAGAGTGAACCAAGAAAGATGTTCATTTATATGGCAGCATTGGAATAACTAGGTCATCCTAGTGTGAGTCAAGAAATGTGTTAATTATGGTAGAATTTGGCTAATCTAGGTCATCATAGTGTGAGCTAAGAAATATGTAACTTAATTATGGCAGCATTGGAATATCTAGGTCATCCTAGTGTGAGTCAAGAAATGTGTTAATTATGGTAGAATTTGGCTAATCTAGGTCATTATAGTGCGAGCCAAGAAAGTTGTTCATTATGGCAGCATTGGAATATCTAGGTCATCCTAGTGTGAGTAAAGAAATATGTTAATTATGGTGGAATTTGGCTAATCTAGGTCATCATAGTGTGAGCTAAGAAATATGTTCGTTATGGCAGCATTGGAATATCTAGGTCATCCTAGTGTGAGTAAAGAAATGTGTTAATTATGGTAGAATTTGGCTAATCTAGGTTGTATTAGTGTGAGTCAAGAAATGTGGTAATTATTGTAGAATTTGGCTAATCTAGGTCGTCATAGTGTGAGCTAAGAAATATGTAACTTAATTATGGCAGCATTGGAATATCTAGGTCATCCTAGTGTGGGTCAAGAAATGTGTTAATTATGGTAGAATTTGGCTAATCTAGGTCATTGTAGTGCGAGCTAAGAAAGATGTTAATTATGGCAGTATTGGAATGTCTAGGTCATCCTAGTATGAGTCAAGAAATGTGTTAATTATGGTAGAATTTGGCTAATCTAGGTTGTCATAGTGTGGGTCAAGAAATTTGTTAATTATGGTAGAATTTGGCTAATCTAGGTCATCACAGTGTGAGCAAAGAAATATGTAACTTAATTATGGCAGCATTGGAATATCTAGGTCATCCTAGTTTGAGTCAAGAAATGTGTTAATTATGGTAGAATTTGGCTAATCTAGGTCATTATAGTGTGAACCAAGATGGCAGCAATGGAATATCTATAGGTCATCCTAGTACGAGCCAAGAAGGCAAAGGTGTTACTTAATTCATAAAGATGAGTAATCTTCTTTTAAATGAATTATGAAGCAATTTTATTACATAGATGTTATCAGTTTAAAAGGTAATTAGTCTCCAGTGGTCCAGGGATTGTGTAGAGATATGATTAGGCTGAATATCTGCAGAATTGAAGGATAATTGTTCTGAGTTGAGTCAGAACTGTATCAGATTCTAAGGATAAAAATAATTTTGGATACATTGTTTCTAGTTTTGGTATAAAAAAAAGGGGGGATTTTGGATGCAATGCTTCGGGTTTTTGTATAGAAAAAAGTATTTTGGACGCAATGTTTCTAATGTTTCGAGTTTTTGGTGTAGAAAAAAACGGATTTTGGGGCATAATGTTTCTGTTTTTAGTATAGAAAAAAGGATTTTGGATGCAATGTTTCTAGTTTTAGTATAGAAAAATGGATTTGGATGCAGTGTTTCTAGTTTCAGTATAGAAAAATGGATTTGGATGCAATGTTTCTAGTTTTGGTATAGAAAACTTGATTTGGATGCAATGTTTCTAGTTTCAGTATAGAAAAATGGATTTGGATGCAATGTTTCTAGTTTTGGTATAGAAAAGGATAATTGCATAGATGGTCATTTTGGGGTTGGTTTGATTTTTAAGATATTTTCAACATGTTGACCTTAATTTTCTTGAACATAAAGAATCAAACCTCTGAAATACTTATTTATAATTTTATAGTATTTATCATTAATTGAATATTAAACATGGATATATATCCGACTATGACATTTGAATACTGTAAGAGGAAAATCAGAATTGCCAGTGATGAAAGTTGGTGTAAGTATATGTAATACTCTTATATGTTCCCATAATTATATGTGCCATTATTTTTTGAATAAAGAAATACATTTAAATTTATTACAATTGTGTTCCCCATTGACCTCTTAGGAGATTTAGATTTGAAAAAGTGATATTATAGGAAATTTTTAATTGAAAATAGTGAGATTTTCATGTGGAAAGAGTTGGATCTTAGAGGATTTTGATTTGAGGTTAATATTTTAGGAGTTTTCATTTGAAAAAGTGAGATTATATGAGATTTTGACTTGAAAGTAGTGAGATTATATGAGATTTTGAAAGAATGAAATTTTAGGAGATTCTGATTTGAAAAGAGTGAGCTTATAGGCAATTTAGAAAAAGTGATAGGAGATTTATATATTAAATTTGAATTGAACATAAAGAGCTTTTAGAAAAAAAATCATTTGAGTCAGATCTTAGGAGATTTTGATTGAAAAAGGGTGGTATTGTAGAAGAATTAGATCTGAAATGGTGAATTTATGGGATATTCAGATTAGAAAAAGTGAGATTATAGGATATTTCGATTTCAAAGGTGTGAGATTGTAGAAGATTTAGATTTGAAAAGAGTGAGATTATAGTGGATTGTTATTTGGAAAGTGTGCGATTATGTCTCACTGCTGATGAGGAACAGTTTAAAGGTATGCGTACATACATGCTCATTTAATGTCTCGAAAAGGTCTTGACCACAATAGCACATGAATAACATCCTTTGCTCAAGCAGTACTGTTTTAGCATATGGTCATTAAATGCCTCCATTAGGGATTTCCATTATTATCAACAGAAACCAGATACTTTACATGTAGCTATATTGACAGATCTACTCCAAGTAAAAGCCAATAAGTTTCAAATTATCAACAATTATTGTATCAGATATAGTAAATGGAAAAGAAAAACACCCAATTATTTCACTCTCCTATATTGCAAAATTAGGGGTAATTTCCTTTAGATTATTAATGGTCGTTGAAGGTCATTGGTTGTCCTTTTATTGTATCTTATAAGGTGCTGTAGCTGTCAGCAATGCAAGAGCTGAATATTTTTTCACATCAAAACAATGTATGACTGCCGGTGGACACTCTTCTCAGTGGCTTTAATAGTCTAGTTTTTGTGTGGAAAGATTGTGTTTTCACCACACAATCATGCACTAAAGTGTGCCTTCCTGAGTGAGATTATAAGAATCAATCATGAGTATCCATGTGAGATAGGGAAATCTCATCCGAGGGTGAGAATTGTAACCAGGGACGAGGCTCTGCCGAGTTCCTGGTTGCAATTCTGATCCCGAGGGTGAGATTTACCTCATGATGGATTCTTTTTCTTGCATAATTATTGACATTTTGTGCGTTAAAATTGCCAATAATTAACGTTTCAATTTTTTTATCATGCAGATATGCACTTTTCTGCCTAATAAAGGGGTGACCTAATAAATTTTGCTTTATTTCGCACTGACCAATAAGCAATGAATGTGGAATCCGTCAACGTTTATTGCACATAACGTTATCTGACGTGTATGTAACGTTATCTGAGGTCATAAAATAAACAAAAAAACATGGTGGCATCCTCGACAAGCGTAACATTCTGCAAAATAGATAATAATAAGCCTGACCTAATAAACTTGATAGTAAAAGGCACTTACATAATATTCTCTATTTAACACAATGATGTCATGCATCTGTTCACGTTATTGACGTCGTTATTGTTGCGCGTGAATTTTATCTCGACCCTAGGGTGAGATGGAAATATCTTACCCCGTAAAATGACGGATTTCCCTGTTCGATATGCAAGAAAATTTAATATTGATTGAATAACATACACACCTTTCTAATGATGCTTATGTATACTTCCAGATGGTGAGATATCGCCTGATGTAGAAGTCGCCATTAGAGCATGCTGGGAACCAATCATTGGCGAGGAGTTTGAAGTTGTTGTAAGTTACTTTATTACATTTATGTGGGTGAAAGATTGGGATTTCTCAGTGAAAGAATATTCATAATTGCTGAATATTAATAACCAACTCCAAACACAAAAATAACTGTGATGTTGCGTAATATATCCGTAATATACTGCTGACGTTGACGTCATCTGCTGATATCGTTCAGTAGAGCGATTAATTTCGGTTAAAATAATACATAATCTGATTTAAAATGATATAAATATTTTAAACTGCTGGGTTTGTTTATGGTAAAATCCTCCACTCAATGGTATGCGTGTTTCATTTTTTTCACTCGCATACACTCATTTGTGAAAAGAACCACACGTCTACCATCTTGTGAAGGATTTCCCTATAATTTATTTATTAAGGGTTATGGGGGGGATATTTTTTGAAAAAGTAGGGGGTGGTGGGGGTGGGTGGGGGGGAAATCTTCATGTTCTAATATTCAGACTATATATAGATTCAGTGTAATTTATAAGGCATTTCACTAGCCTTCTGGATTTTAATTCCTGAAGCAAACAGTCAAAATCCTTTTTATTCAGACAGAGAGTTGTTATCTACAGGATCCTGGCTTCAAAAATAACATCATCAGTGAGTCCAGAGTGTTCTGAGAGAGTGACCTGTAATAGAAACAAATCTGACCTATAAACTTACCTAGGGTGATTCACGCAGTTCCGAACCGGCCCATTCTTCTGACAGCGAAGATGACATGCTATCGTTCACTTGATCACTTGCTGATTCATTAGAAGTCAGCGATGCATTTTGTTATTTTTCAGATAACTTATTTTTTTAGTGTAGCTCTTCCAATTATGCGACATTGTTGTGTTTGCCGTAATTTGGTCATGATATGAAAACCAATGCCGTAAAAATCCGGTGAGTTCGATTGAACACAAATTTACTGTAGGCTACTAATTGACGGTCGCGCTTACGCTATTCATCCAACATATTGCCGCACTTGAGTAACCTTGTCGAAATTGCCCCACCTTAAACTTGTTACAACCGGTAGAAAGGTCACGATCTTTATTGTTTATAATGTTTATAACAGCTGACAACTTGTTTCGAGGGGGAAAAAAAGAAATTTAGAGGAAAAAACATGCTTATTTTGCGAGGGGAAAACACTGTTAACGGATGGTTAGCATGCTCATAGGGTAGACTCCAAGCTTTTGTCCCGATTCAGCAAACGAGTCTTAAGGGAAAGTGTCTTGGCCAAGACTAAACTCCGTGGTACCAGTGAGGCTGGATCCCAGTTCCCCCGGATTTCAAGTGCGCTGGGTCATGTCAGCCCCGTGAACAGAGAGAGAAGTACAGACATTTTACGATGTATCCAAACATTTGCTAATTCTGCCATACCTTTGATACTAAGCAAAAAGTCAATAAAAGTCCAGGATGAACCTCAGTTATTAACAGGACGCCAATTGAATAAAAAACAAATTAATCAGAAATGTAATTACAAAACGATAAATTCCACTTATTAATTTCTCTGCCAGAAGCAATATTGCTTTTTGAAGTACCACTGTATAGACAAATGGGATACAAGCACGTGGCAATCCGATTGATTTATATGATAAAACATTTGTCCTAAGGAAATGATGGGAAATTTTATCACGATAATTCTATCAAGTGAAATATTACGTATAATATGAATTCACAAATTAGTCTTTATTTATATTCTGCGTAGAGTAGTTTTCTTGGGGACAGAATATTTGTTAAGATTATAAGAATCTTTCATGGGTATCCGGTGAAGATCGGGAATTTCAACATGAGGTATAATTGTTTTTATCAGAACCTCGGCAGTGCCTCGGTTCCGATTAAAACAGTTATACCGAATGTTGGAATTCCCGATCTTCAGCGGATACCCATGATAGATTCTTTTTCTTTCATATCATTTACATTTGTGCATTTACATTGCCAACTACTAACTGGGCCTTCCCCAGCCATTTATGGCATAGCGGCACCACGATCCTTAACTTTTGAAACTGACATGATAATAATGAGAAAATAATCTCACTTAACCCAAAATTATTCGATAATCACATAAAATTATAAGAACCTCGGTGGTTGCAGATTATAATTTAAGTTAACTCCAGTTTTGAATTTGCTTCTCTGTTTCAAACTAAAACGATTAATTATGAATAAAGACAGAAATTTTATGACATTCAAAAAAAGTTATAACCGTTTCCTAACAGTTTTTTTTTCGAAAACGCTAACGACTTTGTGCAATAAACATCACTTAGACGTTAAGATATTGTAAGACGGCGTCGGCGTAAAAAGTTGACGTAAATCCGGTTAGTCTTTATTTCGGATGCTTAACAAAAAAAATCACTTTGCTTTTTCAAGTTGTTTTTTAAATGTTATTCACTTAAAAATAACATAACGACTCCTGTTTAACTTCACTACATATATAATGAAGTGTTTACACGACAGGAACATATAGAACAGCAAATGAAACAATGTATAAAGTTCAGCGAAAAGTATATCATTCTTTTTCAACAAAATAAAAAAAAAACACCCACCCCCGCCGTGCGCTAAATGCCACTATCCCTTGAAAGATTCCTGGGGAAGGCCCTGACTAACGTTTAGCATTATTTACACAGTGATGTCAAGCAACTGTCATTGTTGATATCAGCACGCGACTTTTATCTTCCCTCATGTGTTAGATTAGGCTTTCCATCACCCATATAAAACGCAGATAGCCTTATCCGGCATGCAAGAAAATCTTTTTGCCTTAGACTGGTGGCAGGTAAAATTGGACATTTGCGCTTAGAGTAAAATGATTTTAATAATAAAGAGGTAGACAGACTTGGGTTATGGATGAAAGGACTATGCACCTTTGGAGTACACATACAGAATATTGACATTTCTTGGAGTTAATACAGAACTGTTGAAACTATGAATAAATAAAAAAACAAGATAAAACAGTCTGGCATGGAACCTTCGATATTTTATTTTTTGTGCGGAAGGCCTATAAATCTAAAGAAACAGATTACAGATCAATGGATAGAGGCTTTTGATTATGCACCTATAACTAACAGTATGTGACAATGGAGAGACGATAATACAGTACATGGTGCCTGGGCTCACATTCACTCGGTAGATGAGAGGGTTCTAATATTTAGGAATCCATTTTAAGCCATTGTTGCATCTCATAGTCCAGCATATATACACAGGCCTACTATGGTCAGTATGGAGAATTCAGGCTTATGTTTATGACAAGTTTGGAGAAAACATGACTAGGGTCAATATTGAGAAGTCAGGCTTATGTCTATGACAAGTATGGAGAATACAGGATTATGACTAGGGCCAGTATGGAGAATACAGGCTTATGACTAGGGTCAGTAAGGAGCATTATTGTTTATGTCTATGACCAGTATGGAGAATACAGGCTTATGACTAGGGTCAGTAAGGAGCATTATTGTTTATGTCTATGACCAGTATGGAGAATACAGGCTTATGACTAGGGACAGTATGGAGCATTATTGTTTATGTCTATGACCAGTATGGAGAATACAGGCTTATGACTAGGGTCAGTATGGAGCATTATTGTTTATTCTATGACCAGTATGGAGAATACAGGCTTATGACTAGGGTCAGTATGGAGCATTATTGTTTATGTCTTATGACCAGTATGGAGAATACAGGCTTATGACTAGGGACAGTATGGAGCATTATTGTTTTTGTCTATGACCAGTATGGAGAATACAGGCTTATGACTAGGGTCAGTATGGAGCATTATTGTTTATTCTATGACCAGTATGGAGAATACAGGCTTATGACTAGGGTCAGTAAGGAGCATTATTGTTTATGTCTATGACCAGTATGGAGAATACAGGCTTATGACTAGGGTCAGTATGGAGCATTATTGTTTATGTCTATGACCAGTATGGAGAATACAGGCTTATGACTAGGGTCAGTAAGGAGCATTATTGTTTATGTCTATGACCAGTATGGAGAATACAGGCTTATGACTAGGGACAGTATGGAGCATTATTGTTTATGTCTATGACCAGTATGGAGAATACAGGCTTATGACTAGGGTCAGTATGGAGCATTATTGTTTATTCTATGGCCAGTATGGAGAATACAGGCTTATGACTAGGGACAGTATGGAGCATTATTGTTTATGTCTATGACCAGTATGGAGAATACAGGCTTATGACTAGGGACAGTATGGAGCATTATTGTTTATGTCTATGACCAGTATGGAGAATACAGCTTTATGACTAGGGTCAGTATGGAGCATTATTGTTTGTCTATAACCAGTAAGGAGAATGCAGGCTTATGACTAGGGTCAGTATGGAGCATTATAGTTTATGTCTATGACCAGTATGGAGAATACAGGCTTATGACTAGGTCAGTATGGAGAATACAGCCTTATGACTAGGGTCAGTATGGAGCATTATTGTTTGTCTATGACCAGTAAGGAGAATACAGGCTTATGACTAGGGTCAGTATGGAGCATTATTGTTTGTCTGTGACCAGTATGGAGAATACAGGCTTATGACTAGGGTCAGTATGGAGCATTATTGTTTGTCTATGACCAGTATGGAGAATACAGGCTTATGACTAGGGTCAGTATGGAGAATACAGGCTTATGACTAGGGTCAGTATGGAGACTTTTTTGTGCAGTATGACATCAGTTTATGACATTAGGTTATATAGGCACTGGAAAAGTGGAAGCACTTAAGTTTATTACGGAATGTTGTATATGGACCTTTACATTTTACGGATGACAAAACTCCTTACACTGAAACCACCTCATCTTGACCATCACTAAAAATATTTTTTATCACATTTGAGTCCCAATTATTTGTTTGGTATATCATACTCGGCAGAGCCTGTACCCTATCATTGTATTGAACTCCTTTATTAAAGTCAATAATACACAGTCACTAATATAAGATATATTTGTTGTTTAGGTTGCACAGCTTTCCAAGTTCCGGGAAGGTGGTGGATTGGGAATAAGCCTCGAGGGAACAGTGGATGTGGAGAATGGGGTGGAGGTGAGGCCCCACCATTACATACGTGCCATCTTGCCAGACGGACCAGTGGGGGTCAATGGCAGACTGTGTAGTGGAGATGAGTTACTAGAGGTAGGTTATGCCTGGCAACTGTTGTCATGGGAAGCATTTAAAGTCTCTATCCCACCATCAACAGGCATATTGTACAACTGGAGCATCAAATTGAGAGTTACCAACTCATAATTCATTTATTGTATTGCCTGTGCAGCATGGCAGACATCTAGGGATCACTTTATCTGTCGTCCGTCCATCCATCGTTGTCAGTCGTCGTCGTCCATCACACTTTAACCTGCAACCTAACCTTGGCCATAACTTGAAAAGTATTTGACCTATGTTCATGAAACTACACACACATCTTCATCTTAACGCAAGGGTTCGAATCCAAATGGGAGCTTGACTTGCAAGTGAGGAAGTGTCGATTCTTACGGATGGTGGGGCGTGTACTGGTTAGCGGCCACTTTCCGTCCAAGCCCAGTTTCCCTCATTCTCATTTAAAACCTGTTTTTACACTGCAAGTTACTTATGCGATGTTACTGATTGACAGACATTTAGCCCTGAAGATTGAAAACAGAAGAAACAACCAAAATGTAAATAAGTGGTACATTGACGTTACCAGTTGCATTGTTATAGCAAGCGAAGTGAAGGATGGAACAATGCAAACATACAATTTTTACAATGAAATTAATGAGTAGACTTGCAAACATGTTTTTAATTTATAAAATTTTACTATATCATGACCTAGCTGAATATATAACTTGTTAAAAAACATGACGGAAACTGTGTTTGTGCACAAAATGATTTTTCAGTTTTAGTCTATTTATATAAAGGTCACATGTCACTTCGATAATTTATATAAAACAATAAGTCTTACGTGTCCAGTTTCCAGGAAGAGGTAACCTATTAGAAAGTAGAGTAAAAATTGTCAGAATACGTAGGTTTGTCTGAAAAATTAGTTTATGTTTGCATAAGTGACGGAAATTGGCCAGTACAATACTGGTTCTATCCAGGAAATGTGGGTAGTCTGCCTCCAACACAAAAAAATCGACCATCATTTATAACCTTACATGTGACCTAAAGCACCATACAAACAAACAAACAAACTTAATCCAAGGAATGTTTTTACACATGTTCAATAACTCGGGACTCATTTTGGCAGACATCCCTCTTTCATAAATATTTACCTGTAACCTAACCAAGCTCATAACTGGCCAAAACTTCAGAAGTATTTCACTTATGTTCATGAACTTCACACATGTATTCATCTTTCCACACAGAACATTGTTACCCATGAACAATAACTCTGACTTCATTTCAGCAGAGTTATACCCCTTTTCATAAAACGTTAACCTGCAACCTAACCAAGCTCATAACTGGCCAAAATTTCAGTATTTGACCTATGTTCATGAAATGTCACACTATTAGTTATTGGGTTTGTTACTGACCCCCTACAGAAATAATTATGTGGGGTCAGTAAGTTTTATAGGGGGCGAGGCAATAGCCGAGCCCCTATATATCTGACTGACACCACATATTTCTGTTGGCAGAGTTATATTCCTTTTCATAAAACTGTAACTTAGCTCATAAGTTGGCAAAATATTGACCAATGTTCATGAAATATTATACAGTTCTTCCTTATCAATTATCTAATGCAGATTTATGCCCCTTTTCATAGATGTCAGCACTTTAAAAAACACAAAATTGTAATGCTCCATAATTCACGAAGGATTGCATGCCATGTCTTGAAACTTTATATATTTTAAGAACCCGTGAATAAACAAATTCTTTTAATTATGGATAGAGTTTTTGATAAACGGTTTTGTAGTCTAATTTTGCCATTACTTGGCAGGTTAGTTTCTTTAATGTCGGAAATGTAATGTCTGAATATGAGCCATCTATTGTAGCATTGAATGTTATGTAATGTCTGAATATGAGCCATCTATTGTGGCATTTAATAACATGTAATGTCTGAATATGAGCCATCTATTGTGGCATTTAATTAGATTTTAATGGTGGTTCACTCCATTGATTTGTAACTAGAGGTACAATTATAGTAAAATAGACATGGAAGCTGTGATAAATGTTTATATTAGATATTAGATATTGATGTTGGAGTTACGCAGTTATAATTGAATTATTATTATTACCATTTTTGTGCCAATATTGCATAGCATAATTTAAGCACACCATTCTTGCCCTATAGGAGGAATTTATTCATTTTCAGGATATTTTTTACTGTTTTTAATTTAGTTTTTCCATAAATTGTTCAGGTGAATGGTAGACGTCTGCTTGGCCTCAACCACAAGGAGGTGGTTGGAATACTCAAAGAGCTTCCTCAAAATGTGCGACTTGTTTGTGCGCGTAAGAAAGACAAACTCAACGAAATCTATGCAGAAGATGGGGGCGAGTTCTCAACGCCTCCTCTCAATTCTGGGGTCAGTGAGTACATCCCCGAAAGACTCGTTAAATCGAAATCGGATCAGACATTATCGTCCGAACCGCATGCTCAAACCAATTTATCAAGTAAAAAATCACGCTCTCTTGAGCCATTGACTGGACTTGCTATGTGGAGCAGTGAACCTGTGGTGATAGAATTAAGGAAGGGAGATAAAGGACTTGGATTTAGTATTCTAGATTACCAGGTGAGTGCTCTCCCTTATATGAAAATCAATGTAAAAAAGTGAGGTTTGTTAGATGTAATTCACAAAATGTAATGTAATGTTTCAAATAGTCAACAAAAAATAATGTACTGTTTCAAATAGTCTTAACGCGATTTACCTGTATTTACAAAATGTTTACAATTTCAGATGGTAAATTGCCAGTTATCACTTACGAAAGCGAGATTAACAAAATATAACGGTGGAAAAAATTAAATCACATGTCGGTAACTGTAATTTTAAAATGATTTTAATTTCCAACTTTAGTTTGAAAAAATTGATTCTATATAAAATTTGTGTTCAGGACCCTGTAAACCCTGATGAGACTGTGATAGTTATACGTAGCCTGGTACCTGGCGGGGTGGCCCAAATGGATGGGCGTCTGGTGCCGGGTGACCGACTCATATTCGTGAATGAAGTCAACCTGGAGAGTGCCACCCTGGACGAAGCTGTGCAAGCATTAAAAGGGGCTCAGAAGGGGTTGGTGCAAATTGGCGTGGCGAAACCACTTCCCTTTGCTGGGGCCTTTCAGGAGGAGCTAGCGCAAGAGTCAGAGGTAAGATGATATAAGACTTCAAGGGACATACATGTATAACTTATTTTTTATCAATAGATCATGATCACAGATGTTAACAGTGGAAGACAGCTTGTAAGACACAGTGTAGGTTGCTTCTAATCACATCGACAATGACTGAAAACATTAAAATATCTTCAATTTCTTATTTTCAGCTGTCCTTAGGTGTCTGAAAATATTCCCTTGTTCATAATTTAGCAGCTAAACATAAAAATAAATTGTGTATTGGTAAACATCATTAATGTGTTCTGTAATTTACTGGATTGTAAACATGACCAAATTGAATAAATTCTAGAGGACTCCAATAATTTAAAGGAAACAATTAATTTGCAGTGTATGTCATATAATATTTTGTTAAGAAATGTTCAAATTCATTATTTTCATATTTAATTGGTAGAAATAAACTGAACGAAAAAATTGCACTGGACATATAAAATAACAGACCTAAAGAAGGTATTTCCTAACTGTTTTCTGGCCAGTGTTTGTTATTTTAAACTTGGATGTAAAAAAAAAATGTATTGAAACGTAACATTGTGTCGGTATAACGCGGATACTCCATAATAATGACAACTACTTATAAATAAAGGGATTCCTGTATAGTCTGAGAAGACTTCTGGTAATTTATAATTATTAATTATTGCGCTGTATTGTAGGAACCTGTCAATGTAAAGTGATCATTTCATAGACTTTTATTTTTGTAAAAAAAATTTGCTCCAACTCCTGATCCTCCCCCTTTAAAAATGTTCATGTGTAAGTTTAGAAGCTGTTAATAAAACAATTTATCACATAACTTACGGTGTGGGAGTGGAATAACACCATTCTATATTTTCGATATACCACCAGTTATTCAGTATGCAAATAAGCCTAGTATGCACTGTCAAAAAACAAAACAACGATAATGACTATGATCCAATTCCCACGGATTATATCGGTTTCGCTTGTTAAAGCAACAGGCAAAATGCAATAAAAGTTGATATGTGAGTTATGTGATAAATAGAATCTAACATTCGTTCTCATTCATTCTTGAATTTATTAAACTTGTTAGCACAAATGATAAACTGCTCGCCAAGATCATTTTGCCAACTCGTTTAATAAATTCAATAATGAATGTATACTCATGTAAGATCCTCTATGAATGGTTCTGGTAGGAGGGTTAACATTGTATAATATGCCATGCTTGACAACACATTATAGTACTAGTCACATCTATTCCTGGATTTGTTTTATGTTATCATTATGTTGCGCATGTATCTTTCAACTTGCCTGTTATGCGTATGAGCATTGCATGAGTAAAACTCCTGACCTTTTTTTGTTTTGCATTTTTCCTTTTTGTTTGTTTTTTCACACAGATGGAAGTATCATCAGTGCCCCCACAATTAGCTGGCCCACCGTTGCATGAGCATGCCACAGAGGGTCATAATTACATGAACGTTGTTGAGTTTAACAAGCCTAACAGTTTTCCATATAATCTGACGCGCAAGGAAAGCACGTCGTCTGCCAGTACTACAAGTGAGCCCGACAGGCACAAGAAGGAGAGTGGTCACAGACCTACAGACAGTTTTTACGAATCGGACGAAGAGTTGTCCTTCGTCAGTCCTTCTAAATATGTAGACATGGTGAAACCACCAATCAAAGAAAAGCCTTCAAGCATTAAATCGCGACCCGTTCCAGTTCCTAGAAAACAGGATTCCATGGCCTCGGCGACAAGTTATGAGAATGAGGAAGCCATTTTTACCTTTAAGTCACAGGAGATGGCAGAACGTGCAATCAAGGAAAAAGCAATAGAGGCAGCTGCTGAGAAGGTCATTGCCAAGCAACAAGAGTTGGAGCTAGAGAGGCACCATATGGAAGAACTAAATTCCAGTTTTGATTATGAGAACTCGGCCATGAGTATAACAGACGTGAAACAGGCTGAAACAACAGAAACGCCAAGGCAAGACTCACCAGAAATGTTTGATTATGAGAATTCCTCCCTAGGTCCACTGCCATCATATGAGGAAGCAGTTTCAGGTGATGCAGAGTTCTTTAACCTCGATGACTTTGAAGCGCCCCCTGTCCCAACAAGGGAAGACTCACATCAGGTGATGTCTAAAAGCCCATCAATAGATGGAGGCAGCCAGCTGTCAGATGTTTCTGCTGAAGAGGTAATATGCAAATGAGGTTTGGTTTAACAGATCAGAAAAATACAACTTAATTCATGATGTTGATAATCGTTTACCACAGGGAAAAGTCGAAAAAATATCCGTCATCATTAGGTCAATGTTTTTCGTTCATCATAAATTTCATATTCTGTTTCACCCATATTAATTGTCTGGTATATATAATTTCCCATTTATCAACCTTCTGTTGTATAAATTCACCGTGCTTGAAAACCTTAATTGCTCAAATATTTGTTGAACCTGCATGTCTACGACAGTGTTGTCGAAGAAGTTATTATTAGTTATTGGGTTTGTTACCGACCCCCTGCAGAAATATGTGGGGTCAGTGAGATTTATAGGGGGCGAGGCGATAGCTGACTGACTCCACATATTTCTGTAGGGGGTCAGTTACCAGTTACAAACCCAATAACTGATTTATTGCATTGAGCACCTTTTTTAAGGCAAACGTCGATATTTAACCCATTTTAATGGAGCGTCAACGTCATTGAGATGTTGATGTCACGACAGGTAAAGTTTAAAAACATTATTAAATTTGCTTATTATGTTTGTTACTAACGCCTTAAAGAACTATTTGCAAATTATTTAAACTTTGAATCGGAATTGTAGTCCATATTGTTTTAGTGACTCTCTATGAAATCTACTGACCCACTATAGAATAATAGAGGGTCACCATGTGACCGCTCTAATCCAATGAAATTCCTAGGATTTTGTGCGAGGTGCAATGAATGACATTGTGACCTTCAGAGTGTTGTCCCTCTATGAGAATGGAAGAATCAAAGTTGCAGTGTTACTTTGTCACCTTTTACAACTTCACGTCCTCGGAATGAGGTTATACAGAAACAGTTTGATATAAATACGAAAGAACCAGTCTGATATGTAAACTAAAGCCTAGAAATGAAATGTTAATACACATTTCGTTAATGTACAACCCATGGCCTAGCTGCTTTTATGCACTGTAGGCGTGGACCCGCAACTTTTTCGTGTTTGGTTTATTCCTGAAAATCTCCCCAAACTGATCAGAATGCACCATTTTATTTTTTATTTTTTGAAAAATCATGGGAGCAACATGCACTGCTCAGTTCCTTGGGCCTACACATTAAAGTCGGCCAGCTATGCCCCTGCAATGTCAATAAACTTAAAGAAATATGGATTTTATAGCCGCACAGCTATTTAAAGGTCATATGGCGACCTCCAGTTTCCATTGGCTTGGGGCACCTGGGATGTTCCTCCACCAATGGAAACTGGAAATTCACCGATATGACCTTAGCTGTTGGTGCGATTATAAAATCGATTCAATTAAAAAAAATATATATATATAAATGATGATAAAAAATATTATTTTCACAAGATCGCATTGCGAACTGTATGTAGGTCATGTAGAAAAGACTGTTGATCATATGACCTTTTTACCCATCCGTTTTCTTGCATGTCTGCTTCTTTGTGTTTATAAGCTATGGGTAGTTGCTAGGTAACAGCAATAAGCGTATACATGTTAATGATAAACTTTTCTTTTTTCATTGCTGGTCGTCTTTTTAGCATTTTTATTTAGAGAGAAATTAGTGTTATTAAATGTAGAAAGATATTTGTCAAGCATCGCAAGGGCAAGGATATTTAACAAAAGTTTTTTTAAACAAAATCAAGCAAGGTCAAAATTTATGAAAAGTGGTTATTTCTCAAGCAATATCATAAATGGCTTCTTCTCGAGTTTCCTCACAGTTAGCTGTTTCTTATTAAAAATATTTTGGCTAAAGAAATTTCTTGGCCACGAGTTTAATATATCAAAGAAACAATTTTATGATTCAAGCCTTTTAGGAGAAAATATAAAATTGTGTTATTAAAGGGGTTGATGCAAAATTTATTTTTAAGCAGTGTGCAGTTATTTTCTTTGCTTTAAAATGTATTTTGTCAATATGCCATGTATGGTAAAAAGGCTTGATGATGTCATTGTTCCAAGATGGTCGCCTTCATTTATGTTCTTTGCAAATTTTCAATAGGTCACATCTCCTTTATTTTACATGACATTTTGATAATTCTTTCAGCCTTTTTCAACTTTTTCAAAGCCCTTTTAAATAAATCCTGTTTGAAAATAATGCATCATCCCCTTTAATTCATATTTATAACTGTGTGCGACTCATGAATATATATGTTGCTTGCCGTTGCTACTGTCTGTATGTATACATATAATGGTCGGAATGATAGACATGGCTTACTTGTGTCGTGACATTCTCATTTACTACGCTAGCTCAAAACACCCCAGCCATCACCACGCAAATCCACGTCAGAAAAGGACAAAGCTGGCAAGGCATCTCGCCCAAAACCACCCGTCCCGCCAAAGCCTACTTCCCCGTTAGTTTTGGCGACGGGGTCACCAGCGGTCAAGGTAACGGGGGTCAGTCATAGTGGTCATGCATGCATTTTACAGTCCCTGTAACATCTGTGTTTACCTGTAGCTGTGTTGTTGGTGTATAGTTTAACATTTGTGGTGTTTAGTATGCATTATTGTGGTAATATTTATTAAGAACTCTGGTCACTAATAAATGCATGTGTTCCAAAATATATATATATATATATATATATAATCTGCAGGAAAGGAAAGTGGAATATGAACTCACTTTCAGGGTGTTAAAATAGGAAATGGAAAGTTCTCAAAGTACGATTAAACCGACAACCAGACGGCTTTAAATTGGTAGCTCTACCTAGCTAAAGAATGTATCGGACATTACAAAAAAGGCGGGAAACTAATGCATCTGTCTAAATGAGTAGTTGTCTAAAATAATGGTAACCTTAATACAATTTAATATAAATGAGTCATGCCATGGTGAAGGCAACATAGCATTTATGACCAGTGTAGACCCAAATCAGCTTGCATTAGCTGATTTGGGTCTGCTGCAAAAGCCAAAACATCCTTTTCACATGCACCAACATATATGCATTTGTGTAACAAATATTTGTTTATTTAGTGATTATAAGTTTAATATTAACATTTCTGTTAATTATTTTGTCTAAACTGTTTTAGCATAGTTTACCATAGTTTACCATATACCCTTTTAACACCTTACTGCATCAACTGTTATTTTTGATTATTTAGAAAAAAAAGGCAAGTAAAATGGCGAAGATTTTATGCACAACCGGAGTTATTCACTTCCTACTTTTGTAAACATAGCTTTTTAACATGGTATTATATGGCTTCTTTAAAAACTAAGATTCTAACTCTATTTAACTGGGGCCAAAATTCACCCCTTCCCAGTTGCAAAAACCTGTATTTTGTCCTAGTTCTAGGGGGAAATTCCCAATTTTTAAAATAAAAACAATAAAGTAATAATAAAAGTGACAGACTTTCCATAGTTTGTATGTTAAAATAAATGCTCAATTCACTACTTGATTGATATTACATACCTAAAACATACATTTTAATGAACTACTGTCCTTAAAAAGCATTTCCCCCAAATAATGAAAAACAAAAAACTCGTAATATCAAATAACAACACAAAACTCATAGCATCACAAAACAACGCAAAACTAATAACATAACAAAACACATAACTAATAACATCACATAACAACACAAAACTAGTAACATCACATAACAACACAAAAGTGCCTTAACGAGACGTTGTTGACTTTAAATGCACCACTAGTAGATTATCGAAAGTAAACATTGTGTTATTACACTCCCAGGCTGAAGTTATGTAACTTTCTCTGCTTTAACCAACTATCATCTCCACATGAAATTCTGAACTGTGTCTCACGAATAAAACTGTAATGAATGTATACAAGGAAAGAAAAGATATCCTTAAAATATCTTTCCTCCTCTGACTTTATGATATACGTATTTGGCTGGTTCATTAAATACTTATTTGCTAGATTGGTACACATAGAATCTCCATCAGGTTAGAATTCACAATGATGAGTGAAGTATGCATAGAGGTGCCCACTCTGACACATGGTTTTTATGAAGTTCGCTATTCCCCTCCCCACAGAACCATCTAGATTGAGTGATAAATAAAATAATTTTAAAGCCTATAGCATGTGATACATAAACACTTTTATCCTGGTTATCCTTTCTGGTGCCTGAAATTTAAAGCCTATAGCATGTGATACATAAACACTTTTATCCTGGTTATCCTTTCTGGTGCCTGATTTCACCAATTATTATTTAGTACTTCAGTGGGTCTTTATTGATAAATTCACTAACATATGCAGTTGTTCTGACTTTTAACTAACACTGTATTACACCGTATTACACGTTATTTAATATATATTTTTGGTGGGGTTGCCATGTTTTAACCACTATGCAAGAGATATTTGGATTTCAAGCAGAGTGTATCTTAAAGGCTTCAAAAAATTGAGCCTGCTACTTTTCTGTTTTATTTGTGTTCGTTGCTTACAAAAATGGTTTCCGTGCAATAACTTGTTAGGAATGAGATATTTGAAAGAAACTTGCTGGGTAGGTAGCTTATATAATGGGATTGCATTTGAGGTCACTGGGGTCAAGGTCACTGGTACTAAAAATAAAAATGGGATCCACTTTATCCGTATTTATTAATGTTGTTAAAAAAATGTTGATGTTCCTTAAAACACATATCGAAATCTCCAGCATTTTGTGTACAAATATGGCAGTCTCTTCACTGGGTTATAGATATATTTATTTTATACAGCTATATATACAAGCAGTCTTTATAACAAGTAATGCCTTAGTGTTTTTTTATAACTAGGGTTTTTAAATAATATTTATTAACTTTTTAAGTTTCATTAAAAACAGATGAATATTGTATTGCTGTTGTTTTAATTTACAAATTAACTGGCATGGAGTGTAATTAAATTTACTTGTTTAAGATGATGTTGTTTTCTTTTAACCAAAACATGTATTAGTAATATATTGCACCAATCAAGCCCCGCCTGTATCTGTGTTTTCTAACATGATTGGCTGATTGCATTGTTGTAATTGCAGAAACTGTCTGATTGGTCAATAGTTTGTTACAGTCCATTTGATTGGTTATTTCAGGATGAAGCACCGCCGCTTCCTGTGTCGTCACCACCACCCCTTCTCTCTGATGATAAAGAATCAAAGGTAATGTAAAACATATCAAACATAACAACTTGTTGTCATAGAGACGAAAATGAAATAGGTAGATCTCTTAACGTCTGCTTTAGTCAGTTAATTCCTCATGAGGGAAATATGCATTTGTTAATCCCTTAACCCGCTACATAAATGTAATGGACTGTTCATTCTTTGAAATAAGACCATTCCATTTATGTGACAAAGTTTAAGTTACTCGCAGGCTGATCTGGGTTTACAATGACACAAAGGCTATTATAGTCATGCTTAGTGGGTTAAGGGTTAACTCCTGTATCAGTAAATGGTACTTGCTCAATTGCATTTGATAAGCATATGGATAATAACGTGGTCCAAACATAGCTATGCAAATATCAAAAACACAGTCAACTGAAGAAAAAAAAATTGAACACAAAGTCTGTGGATTGGGCATGTGTGTTCGTAATGACGCATATCTAGTGCATTTAAAACAGTCTATTAAATCATTTTAGAATTATTATTTTATTATAGAATTTCATGATTCTGGATTTAAAAAACCTCATTACTCAGTGTCAAGGAAAAACTCAATGAGTTCTGAGAAGGGATTGAGTTTCTCCACCTCAATTATTATCACAGAATCAATCAGAATGCTTCATTCATATTTTCATTTGGTTGTTTCTATTATGATGTCACTTTTTGGTATTATGACATCACATCCTGGTATTATGAGATCAGGTTGTGCTATTATGATGCAACTTAGTGAGTTCTCAGAACTCGATGAGTCTAAATTGCTGTGAGAAACAGATTAAGACTGTATCTCTCATTGAGTAATGAGTTTCTTCAGAGTTCTAAATATAAAATAATTCTAAAATGATTTAATAGACTGTTTTAAACAGTACCCTATACATGTAGGCATTCTCTAAACTAATATTGACTTAGATCTAACATTTCTCTGTGTTAAAAGTAGTATTAGAGGCTATACTAGTTGGTATTAAGCACTTTGTCCGAAGCTATACAAGTTCTAGAACTTTTGTCTTAGAGGCTATAACAGTTCTAGCACTTTTTCTTAGAGGCTATAGTGGTTGTAGCACTTTGTCTTAGAGGCTATGCTGGTTCAGAGACATAATAAACCACCTCCTAAATCACTGACTGGTTCTAGCACAATGGTCGAGAAAGGATTTAGTCCCATATCCTAGTTCTAATTTTATTCGGAGATCAACTATCAAAACAAAATGTTTTCAACATAATGTGAAACCCTTTTTCTAAACTAATATTATTCTTTTATTGGTAGGTAGTCCGCTTCTGCGGCTAACATCTCTGTTTTGCAAACCTTTTGAAACTTCTTCATAATTATGAAGCCATCTTGCTTGCTTATTTGCTGTATATTTTCTAGGAGTTATTAGAGTGGGTGTCAATGGTAAGTGATTATAACCCCAGTCGACTGACCCTTACCTTATTTATTGATGTTAATGCGGAAATAAGTGAATTTAAACATAAATGTACAGGCTGATAAGTAATTCTCAAAAAGTAGTGATTTTCACGCAGTATGCATTTCACATAAAAATTACCAATAAAATATTTGATTTTTTCTGAGTTTTCATCTTTTACCATATTTTAAAAAGATTCTGGGTCAAAAAATTGCATCAACGAACTTGAAAATGTGTTTTATTGCATGAGAACTCTACTTTGTGAGAATAACTAACGTATCATATCTTAAAACTAGGAATAAGGTACTGTAAGCATGGTTAGTATAAACTGTATTTTCTGTTAATTATAAAAAAGGGACTGCATGTTCAGAAAATAATTTAACAAACAACTAAAGAAAATGGGTTTGGGTTTGATGCAGTGTATTTTAAGTGACGAGAGAAGCAAAAGCAAGTGAGTATCCCCTGGAATTTAGAGAACAATTATCCGACAAGATAGTAGAATAAGCAAGTGGGACGAACATAGTATTTTAAATATTCCCTCACCACAAGGAATTGTATAGCATTTACGCACCCTTTATACAAAAAAATATGTTTTCCCTGTCAGTTACACATTATGCTTGATTCCTAAAATTCATCAGCAATCTTTGCCCTCAGAGCTTCACTTATTTCCTACTTCCACTCTGGCCGACATATTATTCTCCATCCAAATACACACTGTAGAAGCTAGAATTATCAGTGGGTAGAACCTAGTATCAAAAAGTACATGGGTATGATTCTTGAAAGTTGACATCCTCTGGGTGAAATGCAATATAAAAAAAACAGCAGGACAGAGATGGGCGTGAATCTGTTCATATTTATCAACTTTACAATTTCCGCCTATTTACTTTTGTATGTAAGAGTTCATACCCACTGAGTATGTCATGTCTTCACCTCACATATGGGTGTTGTTACTCTATATTATATTGTAACAAGTGTCTATAAGGTATTTTTTCTCCGACATGTGTAACAAGTTTCGGTAAACTATTTCGTCATCTCTGACACACGTAACTGTGTCATTAAGTTATTGTGTCAATAAGACGTTGATATATCCGACATTTGTAATAAGCGTCAGTATTTTATCATCGGACACAAGTAACTTGTGTCAATAAAATATCATCTCCGACACGAGTAACATCATCTACGACACATGTAACCAGTGTCTATAAGATACTTTACTCTGACATGTGTAACATCATCTAGGACACATGTAACCAGTGTATAAGATACTTAACTCTGACACGTGTAACATCATCTACGACACATGTAAGCAGTGTCAATAAGATACTTTACTCTGACATGTGTAACATCATCTACGACACATGTAACCAGTGTCTATAAGATACTTTACTCTGACACGTGTAACATCATTTACGACACATGTAAGCAGTGTCAATAAGATACTTTACTCTGACACGTGTAACATCATCTAGGACATTTGTAACCAGTGTCAATAAGATACTTTACTCTGACATGTGTAACATATCATCAACGACACATGTAACCAGTGTCAATAAGATACTTTACTCTGACATGTGTAACATCATCTACGACACATGTAACCAGTGTCAATAAGATACTTTACTCTGACATGTGTAACATCATCTACGACACATGTAACCAGTGTCAAAAAGATACTTTACTCTGACACGTGTAGCATCCTCTACGACACATGTAACCAGTGTAATAAGATACTTTACTCTGACATGTGTAACATCATCTACGACACATGTAACCAGTGTCAATAAGATACTTTACTCTGACACGTGTAACATCATCTACAACACATGTAACCAGTGTCAATAAGATACTTTACTCTGACACGTGTAAACCACACCTGTACCGTTTGATTAGATTCATTTTGGTGCTATGAGGTCTCTTTTAAATTGGATGTTATGAAAATACCAAAAGGTTAAGGCTTAATATGTCTCATATATAGATTGATATTAAACACAAATGGTATCTTGTTATATATAAAGTAATCTTCGAACACTACTCCTAAAGCCTCGTATATTACATTATACAATTTTGTACATTTAGGGGAATTAAGTTATACGTTTGATTCTTTGTGATGTCGTACTCTGATATAAACCCAGCAATAACTAGGTGTGAGCGTGCGCAGTAGATATTTTAGAGCAGTCTTAAAAGTAGTGGATAAACTATTTAATTTTAAATTGATATTTAGAAAATAACTGACTAATTATACGCATAAATATAATGATAAGTAAAATTTAAATTGACTGAAACGATCGCAAATTATACGGTGTTCCTTCAGGGCCATCGTACCATCGCGTATCAACGTTTACAAATGGATGGTACAATGATCCATCGCCATCATACCATCGTGTTTGCAAGTTGATGTGCGATGGTACAATGACCCATCGCGCTATCGCCATCATACCATCGTGTTTGCAAGTTGATTTGCGATGGTACAACGATCCATCGCGCTATCTCCATCATACCATCAAGTTTGCAAGTCGATGTGCGATGGTACAATGATCCATACCATCGTGTTTGCAAGTTGATGTGTGATGGTACAATGACCCATCGCGCTATCGCCATCATACCATCGTGTTTGCAAGTTGATTTGCGGTGGTACAACGATCCATTGCGCTATCTCCATCATACCATCGTGTTTGCAAGTTGATGTGCGATGGTACAACGATCCATCGCGCTATCGCCATCATACCATCGTGTTTGCAAGTCGAGTTGCGATTGTACAATGATACATCGCGCTATCGCCATCATACCATCAAGTTTGCAAGTCGATGTGCGATGGTACAACGATCCATCGCGCTATCGCCATCATACCATCGTGTTTGCAAGTAGATGTGCGATGGTACAATGATCCATCGTGCTATCGCCATCATACCATCGTGTTTGCAAGTGGATGTGCGATGGTACGATGATACATCGCGCTATCGCCATCATACCATCGTGTTTGCAAGTCGATGTGCGATGGTACAATGATCCATCGCGCTATCGCCATCATACCATCGTGTTTGCAAGTTGATGTGCGATGGTACAATGATCCATCGCGTTATCGCCATCATTCCATCGTGTTTGCAAGTCTATGTGCGATGGTACAATGATTCATCGCCATCATACCATCGTGTTTGCAAGTCGATGTGCGATGGTACAATGCACCATGGTACAACGGACCATCATACCACTGCATTTACAAGTCGATGGCCATCGTTCCATACAATTCACATCAATTATAGATCAATTATTTATCAGTTAATGAAAAGATAATATTTCTGCTTAAAATTAAAAAACAAATGCATGTGATAGGTCAATACATCCCGCCTCGTTCACAGAAGATGGACAGGTAGTGTCAGAGGATAAACAACAGCTGCCGTTGTGGTGTCAGAGGATAAACAACAGCTGCCGTTGTGATGTCAGAGGATAAACAACAGCTTCCGTTGTCGTGTCAGAGGATAAACAACGGCTGCCGTTGTGATGTCAGAGGATAAACAACAGCTGCTGTTGTGGTGTCAGGGGATAAACAAAGGCTGCCGTTGTGGTGTCGGAGGATAAACAACGGGTGCCGTTGTGATGTCGGAGGATAGACAACGGCTGCCGTTGTGATGTCAGAGGATAAACAACAGCTGCCGTTGTGATGTCAGAGGATAAACAACGGCTGCCGTTGTAATTTCAGAGGATAAACAGCCGTTGTGATGTCAGGGGATAAACAACGGCTGCCGTTGTGATGTCAGAGGATAACCAACGGCTGCCGATGTGATGTCAGGGGATAAACAACGGCTGCCATTATGATACTCTGGCAAGCGAGAAAGTGCAACCTTTGCATGTGGCCAATTTAACAATTTAAGATGTTATATTATTATCCTTTGCTTAAAGAAGACAATCTTCAAGATTACTACTCCATTTTTATGGGAAATTAGAAACTCTTGGTCCAGTTACTCTAAAAACATAACACTGATGTCTGTATTACCTAATTAAATTAATATTTCGGCATGCTTTTTCAGTTTTTGAGGGTGGACATAATAACAAATTAAACCATGTTTATCTAGAGGGTGCTGTGGTCTAGTGGTAGAGCATTGGACCCATGATCCAAAAGTCGTGGGTTGATCCCCGCCATAACCATATGTGTTTTGTCCCTGAGCAAGACACTTTATCTGCATTGCTTAGTACTGGTTCTACCCAGGAAGACAATCAAGAAGTGTCTTAGAAGTGAATCGCTTACAACAGGTATAGAATACAGTAAGAAAAAAAAAAATGTAAATAAATATTATTTAACGATGTATTAATGTCTTGATTGTCCTTGTGTTTTCCAGAAGGAAAATCTCACTTTTGATACAAAAACTAGAGTGATGACATAAAATGTAGAAACTTCAAAATTGACATTTCCAATCTGCTTTCTTTGACTGATAATCGATTAACATTGATTTTATATTGGACTGGCGGCATTCTGGAAATGTAATTGGTGCCAACCCAAATGTTCTGTTTATGGTAATTTACTATTGATTTACCGGAGAAAAAAATGTTTTGGATTCATATTTTCTGTTCATTTTCATTGTTTCATAGATTGATTTGGTAGAAGTATTTTCTCAATGCTTTTTTGGCTAATACAAGTGCCCTATTGAATTATTTCCTCGTTTTCTGCATTTCTGTTCAGCATGTCCCATATCTTTTTGCAGGCATCACCTGTGCATAATGAGATGACCCCAGTTGCCATGGCAAACAGTCTCACTTACGACCACAAGAACGACACGCTGGATAGCTCATCTTCATCAGATCAGTTCACCCAAAGTGACCTTAAGGTAACATTATGTGACATTCCGTAACACTATTGGACATCTTGAACCTTTGTGTGACGTACTGTAACTATTTTAGGCTACTGAAATAGAAGTTGTGAGTCATGCCATGTTGTCCCCTTGTCCATTTATCACAATCATCCATCTTCAGCATTATGTGCGCACAACAAGTCATTGTTTCTTGACACAATTATAAATTTTCCCTTCAAATTAGTATGGCTGGTCTGGAGACCTTGTTGCTGTAATGGTGTAGATCACATACATTTTTTGCAGTGGCAGTGTGTGACCAGAGCAGGTGGTGCAATTCTCCACTTCAAACATTTTATGAGGCTTAAAAATTGAATCTTTTCAATCAGATCATATGAAAGTCTTGATCAACTTCGATGCTTGATTGTAAATACAAGCGCCTTAACCTTTTGTGCAGAAACAAATTTGAAACTTGAAGCACGTGACCGTAATTATTATTTTTTTATTAGAGTATTTCTGACCATCTGCATTTAGTTTGTCGATATAATAATGAAGTTTCCCTCTTTGTTTATCTTTGTTTATCTTTCTGCCTTTCTGAATATCTTGGATAGCAGGGGTTCCTGTCTCAGAAATGATACCAGTGAATTGGTAAAAATCAAACTTTGCTCAGGAGGACTGTTCTAGACATTTGTCTTGAAAACAAGCAAGCGTTGCAGATGATCTAGACTAATCATACAAGAGAGCCTTGTAATGTCGCCCATCAGAACCATTCTATCGTTGCTATAATGATCTTGTGTGTGAGGTTGGCGTTTCAATCAAAGTTAATACAATTCTGTCGTCTTTTACTGTAACAAAATGTTTACAATGTATTATGGTGAATAACATGTCTGATTATCTAGTTGTGTACAGTGTATGAAAGAAAATTCAGCAATCTCTGTACGATATGAAAGATAAGTCAGCTATCTCTGTACAATTTGTGTATGGGCCATTGTCAGCGTTTGATGCTGCTGAGGTTTTGATGCATTTTCATGACTGGTTCCTTAGTAACGATATGTAACGATACGTAAAGCTGAAAAATGACAGTCAAGAAAGTTTGATTACAAAAAATATAACACAAATTATAGCTGCTAATAGAAATAAAAAACGTAAATTTTACTTTGCAACACGCCTGAAACAACAACTCCATGTACAAGTCAGTTAATAATGATGAAATTGTATACTTGAGGCAATTGCAACACTGGTTCTACAGTTTGCTGTAATAATTCTCCCTTCCAGTTTCGAAAACCGCAGCCTTTTGATATTTAATTTATCTGCAGAATTTCACAAAATAAAATTGTTTAAACATTGGTCCAATAAATGGCTTTGAAATTAAACTATTCAGGTTGATATATCGAAAAGCTTGATATTTTTACTTTTTTGTAGCAGGTTGCCCCAACATCTCCGTCATCGACATCATGGACGCCATCCCCAGGAATTTCACCAATAGCATCACCCAGTCTAATGAGATCTTTGTCGGGTCCTGATGCCTTCCCACCAACTCTGGAAAACAGAATCACGCTGAAACGATCTCAAAATAATCTAGGTTTGTTCCATTGAAAGTTTTATTTGTATATTTAATGAATTGTCTTAAAGATATAAAAATTGAAGGAGGCTGTACTGTTTTGGCCTTGTTTATAATTTCATTTCTTGGTGTTACAGGTTTAGGTGTAGAGGCGGCAGACAAGGGAATCAATGGTTGTATCGTTAAAAGTCTAACAAAGACTGGTGCTATATATAAGGATGGTCGTATCCAGGTGGGCGACTACATCATCTCGATAAACAACGAAAGTATGCGACGCATTACCAACACGCAGGCTAGGGTGATCCTCAGACGGGCTTCGCTTATGGGGAGTACCGATATTAGGTATTAATGCGTAACTTTTATTTCAACGTTACAAATAAGTTATAAAAAATTGGAAAATGATAATATAATAGTTTAATAATTAATTAACATTTATTTTAATTGACATATATCAGAATGAGTTAAATACTTAAACACGCTACTAATTTTAAGACCTTATAAGGTTACACTCCACTAAGTTGCATAGCATCCCTTCCCATTGCGTCCAATTGCATTATTTAACAAATAATGGTTGCATATTTGCTTTTCCTTTTCAGTGTTCTTTTCAGTGTTATGAAAACCACATAAGGTTATATTCCACTAATTATATAGACTTCATAAGGTTAAACTCCACTAATTTTTACATAAGATTCCACTAAGTTCTTAATTATTTGTCCTGTTATTTAACAGAGAATGGTTTCATATTTTATTAGGATGTGAAAACCTCATAAAGTTAAACTCTATGAATTTCAAGACCTCATAAGGTTACACGCCACTAATTTACGTTGCATACCATCCCGTTGCATTATTTGCTTTATTTAACAAATAATGGTTACATGGTTGCATATTTGCTTTTCAGTTTTGGTATGATGTGAAAATACATTATGAAAACCACATGTTACATTTGACTTATAAGGTTACACTCCACTAATTTTTGCAAAAGATTCCGCTAAGTTTTTAATTATTTGTCCAGTTATTTAACAGATAATGGTTGCATATTTTCTTTCTTTTTTTTTTATGACATGCAAATACGTATTGAAAACCTCATAAAATTACACATTACTAATTTTAAGACCTCATAAGGTTACACTCCAATAATTTTACGTCTCCACATATTTTTTAATTATTTATAATTGAGGTTGCTCAGCACAAACTTAGAGTATTTCCACGCATTCATATTAAGGAAGTGATACCTATTTTGACCGGACACCAATGCGGGAGTATTAATCACCTTCAAGTTATTTGCATTTAATTTGTTCTTTTGTTAATTTATATAAAAATACGGAAACAGAACCCTTTTTTAAGCTAAAACATAATCAAACAGGTCACCGTCAGTGATAGCACTCGTTTTTAATGATCATATTTTCGTAATTACGAAGGAATGTTCTACAATGAAAACCAATATTTTCACATGACATATTTCCTGTGACATAATATACGTAACTGTGCATTGCACCAATCCCGAACAAGTTTGCAAAAGAGTAAGTCACAAGTACATTACAAGCAAAGTATGACTTGACAACACATCGGATACAGGCGAATATCGACATTTTCTATTTACATTGAATGTAAACGTAGTTTGTAAATGCGTATGCAAAAATAAATATTTACGCTCATACTTATAATTACATATATGATATTTCAGTATAACTTATGTCACTGCTGCTGATGCTGCGGCCCATAAAGAATATGTTGCCACCAGACTCTCGGAGAGCCCCTCAACCCCCACGATGATGCCTTCACCAAAGTAAGTAGCTGCTGGAATCGTTCGTCAGCAGACGTAACGTAACGGATCCATCGTTTATAAGTTTTAAACACTACATGCTTCACAAAGCCATAAAGTCGAAACTATCGTTTTTCAGCAGACGTAACATAACAGATCCATCATTTATAAGTTTTCAACACTACATGCTTCACAAAGCCATAAAGTCATAACTAAACATTAAAACATTTAAGGAATTTAAATAACATTTTAATGTTCTATTGAAAGACACTGAATAATTACTTTCTATTTTAGAAATATTTCTTTCAAATTACCTTTATAAGAAAGGTTTAACTGATAACATATAATAGAAAAATAGCGAACTTCCGTTATTATAAGAATGTTATAGGAAGTGTCACCTTGCAAACAGGCTACTTAGTAACCATATACACCCTTAACATGTCATAACGTTGAAATTTTGAATAGGGTGATATAGAAGTTACTGGAACAAGCACCTGCTCCTGAGAAACACTACGCTTTTAGCTTTCATTTTAACATCAAAAATTTGAGATGATATTACTCAAAAGGTGGTCATATAATATAGGTATATTTATTCCAATAGTTATTTCAACATAATATATATGCCTTAGAGATTGGTGTTAAACATTGTAGGTATTTTTAAATCTATAAATATTCAATAGGCAGTATTTGCTGTGCAACAAATGTGCATGTCCGTCTGTCCGTCCGTCAAATGTCTGAATGTCAATGTGTGCTGTTTCATGTAAGGGAAGCAACTTATGATGGACTACCTGCTTCTTTGCAGAGAAAAAATGGTTGTTGTCTCCCTTTACATTATTGTTCGTGAACGCCTAAGAGTTGATAGGAACAGGGCAAGAGACTAGACAGGCTTTGGAATGAATTTTCTAGTTTTTAAATGTGTTTTATTTCTTTAAAGGCATCAAGTGTTGTTAGATTTTATTTAATTGATAAATGATGTAGAATGTTTTAGGATTTCTAAAACTTGCAAGGTCTATTTATATATTATTTGGAAACATCTGTCAATTCAGTACTTTTATTAAAATATAATGTGTTAATTGCAATGAGTTTGTTACATGTGTTGTACTTAATTCACAGCTCTATTAAAATATGCACCCCCAAATTTTCCGAAAATTTCGAGAGAATAAAAATATAAATATTATTACTTTAGCATTTAGCATGTAAAGGGCAAAAATGACACATTAGGTACTAAATGTATAAATAGACCAGTGGCAAACAGAACGTTCAACGCAACACTGTTTTAAAAATATATCTATATACAGAAGATACAACGGTGTTTCAGTGAACTCTGGAAATGTGTTTTTTTGTATTGCTACTTACATTACTGTCTCTATGTGCTTCAAATCCCCCATGTTCTTATTTTTGCCGCTAGGATATTTCCAAAATACTACCGGTAAGAAATTGGTTGGCAAGAGAATGTATATTTTTGCGAAATTTTGTCCTTTTCATACCTCAGTATTGGCATTGTAGTTTGGCTTTACGATTTCTTGACCTGCCGGGAAAGAATTTCTCTCTGACCCCAATGCACAGCCCCCAATGCATTCTTGTTGTGACTCTCCTTTTCCTAAATGTGGATGTTGTGAGTTTGTATAAGTTTACACTCTAGCGTAAAATATCACATCTTCTTGAGGGTGCCAGTGGATATTATCAACCCGAGAATGTAATGTCGACCGAGGCGATAACCGAGGTTGGCATTATCATTTCGAGGGTTGATAATATCCACTGGCACCCTCAAGAGGATGTGATATTTATTTTATTATACCAAACACATACTCCTAATATACATATTTACTCGATAATGAAGAAAAAATTGTTGTTGTTGTTGAAATAATCTATTTTTAGAACTGAGCTTTTCAAATAGCTAGCGGGCTGATATTTTGCGCTTTCACCCACTATGACGCGTTGAGGGTGATAGCGCGAAATATCAACCTGGCAGGGTATGGGGATTTTACATGGAGTGTTTACAGTGAGGTATAATAATTGTCTATATGTATGATTGTAAATATGTTGTAAACACTGCACAATATGGTTCCCATAGGAACATAGATGTGACATCCGTGTCACTTTCAATTTGTTGTAAACACTTGCACAATATGGTTGCTATAGGAACAGAGATGTGACATCCGTGTCGGTTTCATTTTGCTGTAAACACTACACAATATGGTTGCTATAGGAATATAGATGTGACATCCATGTCAGTTTCATTTTTTTGTAAACATTTACACAATATGGTTGCCATAGGAACATAGATGTGACATCCGTGTCACTTTCAATTTGTTGTAAACACTTGCCCAATATGGTTGCTATAGGAATATAGATGTGACATCCATGTCCGTTTCATTTTGTTGTAAACATTTACACAGTATGGTTGCCATAGGAACATAGATGTGACATCCGTGTCACTTTCAATTTGTTGTAAACACTTACACAGTATGGGTTCTATAGGAACATAGATGTGACATCCATGTCAGTTTCATTTTGTTGTAAACACTAAATATGTTTGCTATAGGAACATAGATGTGACATCCATGTCGGTTTCATTTTGTTGTAAACACTGCACAATATGGTTGCTATAGGAACATAGATAATCCATGGCGGTTTCATTTTGTTGTAAACACTAAATATGTTTGCTATAGGAACATAGATGTGACATCCATGTCGGTTTCATTTTGTTGTAAACACTGCACAATATGGTTGCTATAGGAACATACATGTGACATTCATGTCAGTTTCCTTTTTACACAATATGGTTGCTATAGGAACATACATGTGACATTCATGTCAGTTTCCTTTTTACACAATATGGTTGCTATAGGAACATACATGTGACATTCATGTCAGTTTCAGTTTGTAGTCATGGCAAATTTGATAAAGTACATTCACCGCATTCAAAAGCTGATTAAATAAGCCAAAAATATGTCATCATTTCTTATATTTCCATTATTTTCCCGTTACTATAGTAGCAGCAACAACGGGCCTTGGGAGAATGATAATGACAAACAAGGTGTATGGGAGAATGCTGCTATCAGTTGAATAGCCATTTTCTATTGAGACACACCTGATATGAGTCCAGTGTGTGCGTGCATGCATTGCATGAAAGCAGTGCGTGCGTCTCTTGGATGAAGTGGAATAGCCATTTTCTATGCTATTGGATGCATGCGCAGTGGAGCATAGTAGTCCTCGTAGCATTCGAAATTTTACCCTTTTTTTTGTCCGCCAAAAGTATCAAACGAATGTCAATAAAGAAATGACCCACTTGAATTATTTATAAATGGTAAAAGCACCCACGCAAAACAATTTCAGTAACAGTGTTTTCCACAGCCTACTATACCTTATCAGTATAATCATACCCACTTTAATATAGCTTCATTGTTAACCCTCGCTTAATTTCACAAGGTAAAGTGGGGCTGGAATCGCGTCCATAATGTCGCGTCGCGTAACAGAGTTTTGTCCCGTCGCATAACAAATTTTGTTGCATCGTGTCACGTAACACAATTTTTTATTACTGGCATTTCTCAAACACTTTTGAATGGGTTGTTCCGAAACTTCATATACACAACCACAACTGATGACCTTATGTCCCGCTTCATCACCCAATGTTGATTGCCTAATTTCTTACAGAATTATGACCCTTTGTTTGACTTAGAATTTAAGCGGGGATATTCATCACCTTCAGTGATAGTTATAGGAGACTTGTTGTGTTTTTCTTGGTAAGACGTCTGATTATATGCTATGCAATAAAAACTCACAGATTACATAAATTGTCTGCTACTTTTATGTTTAGACAGAAACAATATAAACATGGGAGATTGTCCCTTTTGAGAGGCGGTCACATGTCTGTAAGATGACCTTGAAGAAATTTATTATTATAGCTTTGAGCACCCTCACGTTGTCTTTAAATCTTTTTCTTGCATGTGTTTCAGAATATGTTATACTTTATGCATGCAATATAGTATAGCGTGTTTACAGGAGTTTGCACATTTGGCTTGTTACGGTGATCATTATATTGGATCATTATAAGGCTGATATATATCCAGCATCTACATCATATGTGTTTGTTTAGAATCATATTTATAAAATGTTGTATCTGTATTATTAAAAAAGTTTAGTATCTTGAATAACCCATAGAAAAAACTGTAAAACTGATAAAATTTAGCATAAATGCAGATGGAGCAGTTGTCATATCAGGGACAACAAGCATTTCTGTATGCAGATCTCTCTCTAGTCTGAGGATCAACCCGCAGCCTGGCAGTGGTACAGATCACAGGAGAAACTGTATGGAGCACACCTGGGGTTAACTGCAAAACAGTTTGTCACCAGTTTGATACTTAACACGATGAGCAACTTATTCTTTTAGATCCTCAACATTTCACACGTGCACTGTCATTTGTAACTGTATAGAAATTGCCATTTCTTAACACAAAAGGTTGCGAATGTATTCAAATTAAAAGAAAATGACATATTTAAAATGCATTGATATAAGCAAAATATTGATATGTTTTCAATTACTTAAAATATCGAAAAATATTATTTAAAATGGTCTGACTATGGCATATTTAAAGATGAATGGCCACCCTTTTTGTAGTATTATCAATTAACAAATTTAACTCTTAAACATCATAATATTATGGACATTTCTTGATAGTCCCTGAGAGAAACATATATTTAAAACCGCTACAAAGTTGTATGTAAAAATAAGTATTATTTGCATGACGTGGATACTACTTTTACCACTGTGTGACTGCATGGGGAAATGAGGTAAATCTGAATTGTATAGCTGCAAAAATATTGCCAGATAATTTATAAATACATTTACCTGTGGATTAATTTACCTGTTCAAAGTTTTCTACATCATCAAATAAAATCACAGGTATTGCAATGTGTGAATTGTAAATATCTATTGTTGCGTATTGATTTCGATTTAAATAAACACAAACACGTTCATGAAACAAAACTTGGCTGGAGAACTTTAAGCAAGGTCTGTTTGTTGTAGTTTTTGTTGAAAAAGTGTAAGGGTACAGAGTTTGTCATTTTCACAACAGGAGTCTGCAACGTCACAAATTAAAAAGTACAACATCCTGTGTACATTGATATCGTTATATGTCCTCTGTCTTAAATATCCATTGAGAGCTTGACTTGTTAGTGAGGAAGTGTTGATTCTTACAGATTACGGGAGGTGTACAGTACTGGTTCTACCCGGGAAAAGTGAGTGGTCTGCCTCCACCACATATAACCGCACATGTGTTAAAACTGACGTAAAACACCATACAAACAGTCCTAAATATAAGAAGAGAAAATGGAGATTTCACAGTTTAACCTTGTCTCATACAGGAGTATGTGGGATTTTAGTAATTAGTTGCAACTCACTGTATTATTACATCTCTTCACAATAACAGAAATCGATCTCTTTCTACAGTAAAATGCCCCTTAAAGGGACTGGATGGGATCTGAAAGAATTATGGGTGATAAATCTAATACGAATAAATCCATCATAATGTGATTCCGTTTCATATTCAGTGTGCTATGCACTTAGCTACTAAGGCCCTATGAAACGTCTGATTTAATTATCGTTAATGAAATAGTTCGGTTGGGAAAACCGAGACGACTCTGCTAGTTTTTAGCTCTACTGGCCGAAGGCCAGCAGAGCTTATGGGATGCCGAGTTGTCCGTCGTCCGTCCGTCCGTCGTCCGTCCGTCGTCCGTCGTCCGTCCGTTGTTAACTTTTGTCTCGTTAAGACGATAGGGCCTTCATTTTTCATCCGATCTTTACCAAACTTTAACAGGTTGTTAATATCAATGAAAGCTCGGATGAGTTCGAAAACCAGCCAGATCGGACAAGTAACAGCGGAGTTATGGCCCTTGATTTAGTTAATAATTCTATATTGCTAAATTTTGCCTCGTTAAGACGATAGGGCCTTCATTTTTCTTCCTATCTTTACCAAACTTTACCACATTGTTAATATCAATGAAAGCTCGGACAAGTTCGAAAACCAGCCAGATCAGACCAGTATCAGCGGAGTTGTAGCCCTTGATTTAGTTAAAAATGCTATATTTTGCATCGTTAAGACGATAGGGGCTTCATTGTTCATCCGATCTTTACCAATCTTTATCAGATTGTTAATGTCGTTGAAAGCTCGAACAAGTTTGAAAACCAGCCATATCGGACCAGTAACAGCGAAGTTATGGTCCTTGATTTAGTTAAAAATGCTATATTTTGCCTCGTTAAGACAATAGGGGCTTCATTGTTCATCCGATATTTACCAAACTTGATCAGATTGTTAATATCAATGAAAGCTTGGACAAATTCAAAAACCAGCCATATCGGAATAGTAACAGCGGAGTTATGGCCCTTGATTTAGTTAAAATGCTATATTTTGCCTCGTTAAGACTATAGGGGCTTCATTGTTCATCCGATCTTTACCAAACTTTATCAGATTGTTAATATCAATGAAAGCTCAGACAAGTTCGAAAACCAGCCATATCGGACCAGTAACATCGGAGTTATGGCCCTTGATTTACTTCAAAATGATATATTTTGCCTCGTTAAGATGACAGCGCCTTCGATTTAGTTAAAAATTAATGCTATATTTTGCCTCGTTAATACGGTATGGCCTTCATTTTTCATCTGATCTTTACCAAACTTTACCAGATTCTTTAGTTATGGCCCTTGATTTAGTCAAAAAGCTGTTTTTTTGCCCGAAACTTTCAAACAAACGTAAATGGCAGTCACTCGCTTCATTGATGTTATAAGAGCCATGTTAGCCAGTAGAGCGTCCACAGGCCCTCTTGGGCCTCTTGTTGTTGTATGAATGATCAATAACAATTCATTTGTTGATAAAAGGCTTAAACACACTTATATTTCGTGATTTAATAACATTTTTAATAATAATATGCACTGCTGCTGGCAGTATGAACCCCACGTGAATTAATATTAATAATAAATAAATGATCAAAAACAAGAGTGCTGAGTCATCGAGATTTCCAGAAAAGCTTTTTCATCGATAATAATCTACCCAAGGCAGCATGTGGCTCATGTAATGCACGTGACATTACAAATGAAACCGAAGGGCATTATGATAGTTTTCCTTTGTATTTAGATTGTCATCAAATTACCCTTCCAAATTGCCTGTATTCTCTTTAACTGCGAGTAAAACCTGCAACCTTCTGTTGGTAAATGTTGTTTAAAGCTACAGAGTCCCTATATCAATTGATTTCTTCTTTGTAGGCGTGTCTTTATTTGTAACTTCATGTTCACCAGCTCATGTCGAAATCGGGTATTTAAGCGAGCAAACATAGCGCAGGAAATCATTTACTGTATATACATCGACCATTGCACATCTTACCTATACACAGGTAACCGTAATTTTTACAGAAAAAAAAAAGTTACCTTCTTTCGGGGCTAGAACACCAACCTTCTGATTTCAAGTCCTGTGCTCTATCCACTGAAGTACAACGCTACTTGAGAAAATAGTATACTAACTACCATATATTATGAGGCAAAATAACAACATATTTGAATGCAACTAAAGATGGATCAGTAAATATGCAGTCCATATTGTCGCACGTGTAAATTATCACTTGCCTGGTGTAATACTGTATCTGATCAATATGAAACTAATACTTCGCCTCAAATCAACCATATCTCGACTTCTTATTTAGCGCTAGATGAGTTTGTGTGCGCGCTCTTGTTATTACGTAATGCCTATTTAGTGTTAAGAATGCTACAAAATACCAATAAATAGCAGTGGTCTAGAGGTTCAGCGTACATCTTTCAAATCTTACATGTGCAAGGCTGTGGTTCAAATCCCGTTCTGGGCAACTATTTTTTTATCACATATATTCTGCCAGGAGCCGTATATTTATCGATGTTACCTGTACGGAGGCTAAATAAAAATGTGAAATTTTACGTATCGATTTCTCCTTATATACCGACTTTTGGGGTGTTCGTCGATTTGAAACTACTTCACACGTGACTCATTCATATTCATGAGTTATTACCATTTGAAATAGGGACTGTACAGCTTTAAGCGTTCATCTGTGCCAGCGGAGCTCACTGTGTAAATCGGCGAAACCCTTTACACAATGACAGAGGAATCTTAAATGCTTCTCTTTAAAATGTTACGGAGTTGCTAAAATCTGATGTATGTAGGGAGAGAGATTAGTGATATAGAACTACTTAGGAAGCTCAGTGGATAAGACATTGTACCATAGAGCTGCAGACCTCTGCGTCAAGTGGGTTTGCTCCTTGATGCTGACTGTCTGCAGACCTCTGCGTCAAGTGGGTTTGCTCCTTGATGCTGACTGTCTGACGGGGAAACTTCATCTTTAATCTCATCTCTCTTTGAGGTCGCCATCCCAGTAGTGGTTACTGATAATGTACATATTGTATCGGAATCACTTCACACTGGTTACTGATAATGTACATATTGTATCGGAATCACTTCACACTGGTTACTGATAATGTACATATTGTAGCGGAATCACTTCACACTGGTTACTGATAATGTACATATTGTATCGGAATCACTTCACACTGGTTACTGATAATGTACATATTGTATCGGAATCACTTCACACTGGTTACTGATAATGTACATATTGTATCGGAATCACTTCACACTGGTTACTGATAATGTACATATTGTATCGGAATCACTTCACACTGGTTACTGATAATGTACATATTGTATCGGAATCACTTCACACTGGTTACTGATAATGTACATATTGTATCGGAATCACTTCACACTGGTTACTGATAATGTACATATTGTATCGGAATCACTTCACACTGGTTACTGATAATGTACATATTGTATCGGAATCACTTCACACTGGTTACTGAATGTACATATTGTAGCGGAATCACTTCACACTGGTTACTGATAATGTACATATTGTATCGGAATCACTTCACACTGGTTACTGATAATGTACATATTGTATCGGAATCACTTCACACTGGTTACTGATAATGTACATATTGTATCGGAATCACTTCACACTGGTTACTGATAATGTACATATTGTATCGGAATCACTTCACACTGGTTACTGATAATGTACATATTGTATCGGAATCACTTCACACTGGTTACTGATAATGTACATATTGTATCGGAATCACTTCACACTGGTTACTGATCATGTACATATTGTATCGGAATCACTTCACACTGGTTACTGATAATGTACATATTGTATGGGAACCATTTCACACTGGTAACTGATCATGTACATATTGTATCGGAATCACTTCACACTGGTTAATGATCATGTACATATTGTATCGGAATCACTTCACACTGGTTAATGATCATGTACATATTGTATCGGAATCACTTCACACTGGTTAATGATCATGTACATATTGAATGGGAACCATTTCACACTGGTTAATCATCACGTACATACTGTATGGGAACCATTTAACACTGTTAAATGATCATGTACATATTGTATGGGAACCATTTCACACTGGTAAATGATCATGTACATATTGTATGGGAACCATTTCACACTGGTAAATGATCATGTACATATTGTATGGGAACCATTTCACACTGGTAAATGATCATGTACATATTGTATGGGAACCATTTCACACTGGTAAATGATCATGTACATATTGTATGGGAACCATTTCACACTGGTAAATGATCATGTACATATTGTATGGAAACCATTTCACACTGGTAAATGATCATGTACATATTGAATGGGTACCATTTCACACCGGTAAATGATCATGTACATACTGTATGGGAACCATTTCACACTGGTTAATGATCATGTACATATTGTATGGGAACCATTTCACACTGGTAAATGATCATGTACATAGTGTATGGGAACCATTTCACACTGGTAAATGATCATCTACATATTGTATGGGAACCATTTCACACTGGTTAATGATCATGTACATATTGTATGGGAACCATTTCACACTGGTTAATGATCATGTACATATTGTATGGGAACCATTTCACACTGGTAAATGATAATCTACATATTGTATGGGAACCATTTCACACTGGTTAATGATCATGTACATATTGTATGGGAACCATTTCACACTGGTTAATGATCATGTACATATTGTATGGGAACCATTTCACACTGGTTAATGATCATGTACATATTGCATGGGAACCATTTTACACTGGTAAATGATCATCTACATATTGTATGGGAACCATTGCACACTGGTTAATGATCATGTACATATTGTATGGGAACCATTTCACACTGGTTAATGATCATGTACATATCATAAAGGCATAATGGCATGAGCTCTTGGTTACACAGTATGTCACTGGCAGGCAGCAGGACCATGTCACTGAAAGGCTACTTGATATCCAACTTATATAACAATGATTATGATGTCATTGACATTTTTTTTTAACATGATAAAATCTGGTTTATTCCATTAAATACCCAACATTTTCAGTACATTTTAATGAGACATGCTGCGCAAGACTATTGTAACTACATATGCATAAGGCCATAATAAATTAATTGCTAGTTTAACATCCAATTTTATTTCAAAATAGGGGCAGGGTGTGAAATTTTATTTTTTATTTTATAAGACAAATGGAATATTGCCTCTGCACATGGCAAAAACATAGTAATAGGTACTTCCAAGATTGAAAACACATTTTTAATAATGTTTTGTACTTTCAGGCAGAGATTAATTTAAGAATTTAAACATTTTCAGATGTTAAGATTCTTGTATAAATAATACAAAATAGTTCAACTGCAAAAGAGAATAGTAAAGGCAGAGACGTAATAAACCACTTAACTTCTTAGATCTCTGGGTCATACTAGGCTACTAGCTTTTTTAAATCACAGAGCATTTGACTGTTTGTGACTCTTTGGTACAAACTATTTTTTACAAGATACACAAATTGCAAACAGGGCAGTTGTATTAAGTTTCAACACGGTCTTCATCACTGAAGACGTGCTGTGCAGTGACATCGTCTGCAACGGGAGATTTTTTATCTAATTTTCCACTTAGAAAATCAGTGTAAACGTCTAGTTACAATCTAATATCTTCCGCAATATTACTACAAAACCAATCTTTCATAATTGCAACACCCTTTAATGATAACAAACACCATTTTTGTGCCCCCGATGGGTGGCATATAGTAGACGCACAGTCCGTCCGTTCGTTCATCCGTAAAATCGTGTCCGGTAAATAACTTTGACAATAATGGACAACAAGATGACGTGTCGCGCACAAAATCCAGGTCTGCGGCTCCAAGGTCAAGGTCACACTTAGAGGTCAAAGGTCACTTCGGGGGCATTTGTCACTTACAGTGACATTTTTTGTTTCCCATAAAAATTGCCAGGGAGGTATTAAAAAAACGGGGGCGGGCGGTGTTGATAATCTAACAGTTAATTAATTATGGCCTAAAGAAAGAGATACAATAGTCATGCACAGACCCCTCAGATATAACGGAATGGTTGACAAAAGAGCAAGCTCAAAACTATTTTTAACAAAATTATAAATTATAAAAAATACACATATTAATCTGATGTAATGTTTTTATCGACAGAATCACACCGACAATCGCACTTCTCATTTCTCTATTTTATCTATTTTGGGTTTTTTCCATTATACTAAGGTATTTTTAATTCAAGCAGTTCAAAAGCGACATCTGAATTTTGTTGAATTACTAAATATTTAATCCTAATGTTGATGCTAACGACAAGTGAGAAGTAGAACCATTTCATTACATACGAATCTTGATATAATTTTTCATTTGTATTTCAAATAAGAGAAACTGTCTCAGCACATCTTACATTTTAATTTCTTTACAGCATAATTTACACTCATAGCCATAGTAAATGGTCAGGGGTATTGCTGGAACTCATTTTGTGAAAAAAATACAAGTGATAGCTCAAATCAGACTTCATTTTTGGCAAGGCACCCTACATAAGCTATTCAAATATGATGTTAATTTTCCTCCAAAGGCAGTATTTAAGCTTTGAGGCCCATTGATTTTATCAAATGGCCCCTC